>NQVE01000176.1:0-55000 GCA_003260385.1 Cuscuta australis
TTCAACCTTGAAACTAGCGGAGGACTTCTCTTGGTTGTCCTTTCAGTATGGAAGAGGAAGGAGTTTCTGCATGGGCCTCTTCTTCTTGCTCGTCTTCACTTTCCTCGGGTGTCATCTTCAACTTCATTTTTAGTGAGTTGAGCCACTTGTTTGGCCAAAATACTCAACTTGAGCTTTGAGTTCGGCATTGGATGCAACCAGGTCTTCCTTGGTGATGTTTTGGGAGGTGTGAGACATGTTTTGAACTAGGAAGTGAAAGAGTGAGAGGTAGGCGTAGCTGAGGATGGTGAAGGAATGGGGGGGGGAGAATGTTTTGACGAAATGAGGATGAAGGAAAGGAGAAAGGTGGAAGTGTGTTCTTGGTCTTTGGGATCTGGGAACAAGAAGCTCTGAAACTAGATGCTATACCCGAACCGGGATCTTATCATGTAGATAATTTGAGGGCGGGATTACAGAGGAATTGTAGCAAACTAGAACAGCCTTTTAAACTTCAGGAATGCCAGATAGTCGATTGTCACAATTGTGATAATCGATTATTGGTTGTTGTTTGAACTTAGGAATGCCAGATAGTAAAACGCGTTCACCGTCTCTAACCATTCGATAAAATCATCGGGGTCGTCCTTGCATCAAAGGTTGGGATTTCAACCTTGAAACTAGCGGAGGACTTCTCTTGGTTGTCCTTTCGTATGGAAGAGGAAGGAGTTTCTGCATGGGTCTCTTCTTCCTTGCTCGTCTCACTTTTCTCGGGTCTCCGTCATCTTCAACTTCATTTTAGTGAGTTGAGCCACTTTTTGGCCAAATAGAGCTTTGAGTTCGGCATTGGATGCAACAGGTCTTCCTTGGTGATGTTTTGGGAGGTGTGAGACATGTTTTGAACTAGGAAGTGAAAGAGTGAAGGTAGGCCAGTAGCTAGGATGAAAGGAATGGGGGGGAGAATGTTTTGGACGAAATGAGGATGAAGGAAAAGGAGAAAGAGTGGAAGTGTGTTCTTGGTCCTTTGGGATCTGGGAACAAGAAGCTCTGAAACAGATGCTATACCCGAACCCGGGATCTTATCATGTAGATAATTTGAGCGGGATTACGGAGGAATTTGTAGCAAACTAAACAGCCCTTTAACTTCAGGAATGCCAGATAGTCGATTGTCACAATTGTGATAATCGATTATTGGTTGTTTGGTTGAACTTCAGGAATGCCAGATAGTCAAAGACGCGTTCAACCGTCTCTAACCATTCGATAAAATCATCGGGTCGTCATTGCCATCAAAGGTTGGGATTTCAACCTTGAAACTAGCGGAGGACTTCTCTTGGTTGTCCTTTCGTATGGAAGAGGAAGGAGTTTCTGCATGGGCCTCTTCTTCTTGCTCGTCTTCACTTTCCTCGGGTGTCTCCGTCATCTTCAACTTCATTTTAGTGAGTTGAGCCACTTGTTTGGCCAAACCTCAACTTGAGCTTTGAGTTCGGCATTGGATGCAACCAGGTCTTCCTTGGTGATGTTTTGGGAGGTGTGAGACATGTTTTGAACTAGGAAGTGAAAGGGTGAAGGTAGGCCAGTAGCTAGGATGAAGGAAAATGGGGGGGGGGAGAATGTTTTTGGACGAAATGAGGATGAAAGGAAAGAGAAAGAGTGAATGTGTTCTTGGTCCTTTGGGATCTGGGAACAAGAAGCTCTGATACAGATGTTTATACCGAACCGGGGTCTTATCATGTAGATAATTTGAGGCGGGATTCAGAGGAATTGGTAGCAAACTAGAACAGCCTTTAAACTTCAGGAATGCCAGATAGTCGATTGTCACAATTGTGATAATCGATTATTGGTTGTTTGGTTGAACTTCAGGAATGCCAGATAGTCAACACAGCGTTCAACCGTCTCTAACATTCGATAAAATCATCGGGGTCGTCCTTGCCATCAAAGGTTGGGATTTCAACCTTGAAACTAGCGGAGGACTTCTCTTGGTTGTCCTTTCGTATGGAAGAGGAAGGAGTTTCTGCATGGGCCTCTTCTTCTTGCTCGTCTTCACTTTCCTCGGGTGTCTCTTCAACTTCATTTTAGTGAGTTGAGCCACTTGTTTTGGCCAAATACCTCAACTTGAGCTTGAGTTCGGCATTGGATGCAACCAGGTCTTCCTTGGTGATGTTTTGGGAGGTGTGAGACATGTTTTGAACTAGGAAGTGAAAGAGTGAAGGTAGGCCAGTAGCTAGGATGAAGGAATGGGGGGGGGGGCTAGAATGTTTTTGGACGAAATGAGGATGAAGGAAAGGAGAAAGAGTGGAAGTGTGTTCTTTCTTGGTCCTTTGGGATCTGGGAACAAAAGCCTGATAGATGTTATACCCGAACCCGGGGTTTAGATAATTGTAGATATTTAAGAGAGGGATTACGGAGGATATGCCAGATAGTCAAACGCGTTCAACCGTCTCTAACCATTCGATAAAATCATCGGGGTCGTCCTTGCCATCAAAGTTGGGATTTCAACCTTGAAACTAGCGGAGGACTTCTCTTGGTTGTCCTTTCGTATGGAAGAGGAAGGAGTTTCTGCATGGGCCTCTTCTTCTTGCTCGTCTTCACTTTCCTCGGGTGTCTCTTCAACTTCATTTTAGTGAGTTGAGCCACTTGTTTGGCCAAATACTCAACTTGAGCTTTGAGTTCGGCATTGGATGCAACCAGGTCTTCCTTGGTGATGTTTTGGGAGGTGTGAGACATGTTTTGAACTAGGAAGTGAAAGAGTGAAGGTAGGCCAGTAGCTAGGATGAAGGAAATGGGGGGGGGAGAATGTTTTGGACGAAATGAGGATGAAGGAAAGGAGAAAGAGTGGAAGTGTGTTCTTGGTCCTTTGGGATCTGGGAACAAGAAGCTCTGAAACGAGATGCTATACCCGAACCCGGGATCTTATCATGTAGATAATTTGAGAGCGGGATTACGGAGGAATTGGTAGCAAACTATAACAGCCTTTAAACTTCAGGAATGCCAGATAGTCGATTGTCACAATTATGATAATCGATTATTGGTTGTTTGGTTGAACTTCAGGAATGCCAGATAGTCAAAAGACGCGTTCACCGTCTCTAACCATTCGATAAAATCATCGGGGTCGTCCTTGCCATCAAAGTTGGGATTTCAACCTTGAAACTAGCGGAGGACTTCTCTTGGTTTTTCGTATGGAAGAGGAAGGAGTTTCTGCATGGGTCTCTTCTTCTTGCTCGTCTTCACTTTCCTCGGGTGTCTCCGTCATCTTCAACTTCATTTTAGTGAGTTGAGCCACTTGTTTGGCCAAATACTCAACTTGAGCTTTGAGTTCGGCATTGGATGCAACCAGGTCTTCCTTGGTGATGTTTTGGGAGGTGTGAGACATGTTTTGAACTAGGAAGTGAAAGAGTGAAGGTAGGCCAGTAGCTAGGATGAGGAAATGGGGGGGGGGGGGAGAATGTTTTGGACGAAATGAGGATGAAGGAAAGGAGAAAGAGTGGAAGTGTGTTCTTGGTCCTTTGGGATCTGGGAACAAGAAGCTCTGAACAAGATGTATACCCGAACCCGGGTCTTATCATGTAGATAATTTGAGGGCGGATTACGGAGGAATTGGTAGCAAACTAGAACAGCCTTTAAACTTCAGGAATGCCAGATAGTCGATTGTCACAATTGTGATAATCGATTATTGGTTGTTGTTTGAACTTCAGGAATGCAGATAGTAAAAGACGCGTTCACCCGTCTCTAACCATTCGATAAAATCATCGGGGTCGTCCTTGCCGTCAAATGTTGGGATTTCAACCTTGAAACTAGCGGAGGACTTCTCTTGGTTGTCCTTTCGTATGGAAGAGGAAGGAGTTTCTGCATGGGCCTCTTCTTCTTGCTCGTCTTCACTTTCCTCGGGTGTCTCCGTCATCTTCAACTTCATTTTAGTGAGTTGAGCCACTTGTTTGGCCAACACTCAACTTGAGCTTTGAGTTCGGCATTGGATGCAACCAGGTCTTCCTTGGTGATGTTTTGGGAGGTGTGAGACATGTTTTGAACTAGGAAGTGAAAGAGTGAAGGTAGGCCAGTAGCTTGGATGAAGGAAATGGGGGGGGGAGAATGTTTTGGACGAAATGAGGATGAAGGAAAGGAGAAAGAGTTGAAGTGTGTTCTTGGTCCTTAGGGATCTGGGAACAGGAAGCTCTAATACAGATGTTATACCCGAACCCGGGGTCTTATCATGTAGATAATTTGAGAGCGGGATTACGGAGGAATTGGTAGCAAACTATAACAGCCTTTAAACTTCAAGAATGCCAGATAGTCGATTGTCACAATTGTGATAATCAATTATTGGTTGTTTGGTTGAACTTCAGGAATGCCAGATAGTCAAACACGCGTTCAACCGTCTCTAACCATTCTATAAAATCATCGGGGTCGTCCTTGCCATCAAAGGTTGGGATTTCAACCTTGAAACTAGCGGAGGACTTCTCTTGGTTGTCCTTTCGTATGGAAGAGGAAGGAGTTTCTGCATGGGCCTCTTCTTCTTGCTCGTCTTCACTTTCCTCGGGTGTCTCTTCAACTTCATTTTAGTGAGTTGAGCCACTTCTTTGGCCAAATACTCAACTTGAGCTTTGAGTTCGGCATTGGATGCAACCAGGTCTTCCTTGGTGATGTTTTGGGAGGTGTGAGAGATGTTTTGAACTAGGAAGTGAAAGAGTGAAGGTAGGCCAGTAGCTAGGATGAAGGAAATGGGGGCGGGGGGCTAGAATGTTTTGCACGAAATGAGGATGAAGGAAAGGAGAAAGGGTGGAAGTGTGTTCTTGGTCCTTTGGGATCTGGGAACAAGAAGCTCTGATACCAGATGTTATACCCGAACCCGGGGTCTTATAATGTAGATAATTTAAGAGAGGGATTACGGAGGAATGCCAGATAGTCAAACACGCGTTCAACCGTCTCTAATCATTCGATAAAATCATCGGGGTCGTCATTGCCATCAAAGGTTGGGATTTCAACCTTGAAACTAGCGGAGGACTTCTCTTGGTTGTCCTTTCGTATGGAAGAGGAAGGAGTTTCTGCATGGGCCTCTTCTTCTTGCTCGTCTTCACTTTCCTCGGGTGTATCTTCAACTTCATTTTAGTGAGTTGAGCCACTTGTTTGGCCAAATACTCAACTTGAGCTTTGAGTTCGGCATTGGATGCAACCAGGTCTTCCTTGGTGATGTTTTGGGAGGTGTGAGACATGTTTTGAACTAGGAAGTGAAAGAGTGAAGGTAGGCCAGTAGCTAGGATGAAGGAAATGGGGGGGGGAGGCTAGAATGTTTTGGACGAAATGAGGATGAAGGAAAGGAGAAAGCGTGGAAGTGTGTTCTTGGTCCTTTGGGATCTGGGAACAAGAAGCTCTGAAACTAGATGCTATACCCGAACCCGGGATCTTATCATGTAGATAATTTGAGTGCGGGATTACAGAGGAATTGGTAGCAAACTAGAACAGCCTTTAAACTTCAGGAATGCCAGATAGTCGATTGTCACAATTGTGATAATCGATTATTGGTTGTTTGTTTGAACTTCAGGAATGCCAGATAGTAAAAGACGCGTTCACCCGTCTCTAACCATTCGATAAAATCATCGGGGTCGTCCTTGCCATCAAATGTTGGGATTTCAACCTTGAAACTAGCGGAGGACTTCTCTTGGTTGTCCTTTCGTATGGAAGAGGAAGGAGTTTCTGCATGGGTCTCTTCTTCTTGCTCGTCTTCACTTTCCTCGGGTGTCTCCGTCATCTTCAACTTCATTTTAGTGAGTTGAGCCACTTGTTTGGCCAAATACTCAACTTGAGCTTTGAGTTCGGCATTGGATGCAACCAGGTCTTCCTTGGTGATGTTTTGGGAGGTGTGAGACATGTTTTGAACTAGGAAGTGAAAGAGTGAAGGTAGGCCAGTAGCTAGGATGAAGGAAATGGGGGGGGGGGGGCTAGAATGTTTTGGACGAAATGAGGATGAAGGAAAGGAGAAAGAGTGGAAGTGTGTTCTTGGTCCTTTGGGATCTGGGAACAAGAAGCTCTGAAACGAGATGCTATACCCGAACCCGGGATCTTATCATGTAGATAATTTGAGGGCGGGATTACAGAGGAATTGGTAGCAAACTAGAACAGCCTTTAAACTTCAGGAATGCCAGATAGTCGATTGTCACAATTGTGATAATCGATTATTGGTTGTTTGTTTGAACTTCAGGAATGCCAGATAGTAAAAGACGCGTTCACCCGTCTCTAACCATTCGATAAAATCATCGGGGTCGTCCTTGCCGTCAAATGTTGGGATTTCAACCTTGAAACTAGCGGAGGACTTCTCTTGGTTGTCCTTTCGTATGGAAGAGGAAGGAGTTTCTGCATGGGCCTCTTCTTCTTGCTCGTCTTCACTTTCCTCGGTTGTCTCCGTCATCTTCAACTTCATTTTAGTGAGTTGAGCCACTTGTTTGGCCAAACACTCAACTTGAGCTTTGAGTTCGGCATTGGATGCAACCAGGTCTTCCTTGGTGATGTTTTGGGAGGTGTGAGACATGTTTTGAACTAGGAAGTGAAAGAGTGAAGGTAGGCCAGTAGCTTGGATGAAGGAAATGGGGGGGGGAGAATGTTTTGGACGAAATGAGGATGAAGGAAAGGAGAAAGAGTTGAAGTGTGTTCTTGGTCCTTAGGGATCTGGGAACAGGAAGCTCTGATACAAGATGTTATACCCGAACCCGGGGTCTTATCATGTAGATAATTGAGAGCGGGATTACGGAGGAATTGGTAGAAAACTAGAACAGCCTTTAAACTTCAAGAATGCCAGATAGTCGATTGTCACAATTGTGATAATCGATTATTGGTTGTTTGGTTGAACTTCAGGAATGCCAGATAGTCAAACACGCGTTCAACCGTCTCGAACCATTCGATAAAATCATCGGGGTCGTCCTTGCCATCAAAGGTTGGGATTTCAACCTTGAAACTAGTGGAGGACTTCTCTTGGTTGTCCTTTCGTATGGAAGAGGAAGGAGTTTCTTCATGGGCCTCTTCTTCTTGCTCGTCTTCACTTTCCTCGGGTGTCTCCGTCATCTTCAACTTCATTTTAGTGAGTTGAGCCACTTGTTTGGCCAAATACTCAACTTGAGCTTTGAGTTCGGCATTGGATGCAACCAGGTCTTCCTTGGTAATGTTTTGGGAGGTGTGAGACATGTTTTGAACTAGGAAGTGAAAGAGTGAAGGTAGGCCAGTAGCTAGGATGAAGGAAATGGGGGGGGGGAGAATGTTTTGGACGAAATGAGGATGAAGGAAAGGAGAAAGAGTGGAAGTGTGTTCTTGGTCCTTTGGGATCTGGGAACAAGAAGCTCTGATACAAGATGTTATACCCGAACCCGGGGTCTTATCATGTAGATAATTTGAGAGCGGGATTACGGAGGAATTGGTAGCAAACTCGAACAGCCTTTAAACTTCAGGAATGCCAGATTGTCGATTGTCACAATTATGATAATCGATTATTGGTTGTTTAGTTGAACTTCAGGAATGCCAGATAGTCAAACACGCGTTCAACCGTCTCTAACCATTCGATAAAATCATCGGGGTCGTCATTGCCATCAAAGGTTGGGATTTCAACCTTGAAACTAGCGGAGGACTTCTCTTGGTTGTCCTTTCGTATGGAAGAGGAAGGAGTTTCTGCATGGGCCTCTTCTTCTTGCTCGTTTTCACTTTCCTCGGGTGTCTCCGTCATCTTCAACTTCATTTTAGTGAGTTGAGCCACTTGTTTGGCGAAATACTCAACTTGAGCTTTGAGTTCGGCATTGGATGCAACCAGGTCTTCCTTGGTAATGTTTTGGGAGGTGTGAGACATGTTTTGAACTAGGAAGTGAAAGAGTGAAGGTAGGCCAGTAGCTAGGATGAAGGAAATGGGGGGGGGAGAATGTTTTGGACGAAATGAGGATGAAGGAAATGAGAAAGAGTGGAAGTGTGTTCTTGGTCCTTTGGGATCTGGGAACAAGAAGCTCTGAAACCAGATGCTATACCCGAACCCGTGTTCTTATCATGTAGATAATTTGAGGGCGGGATTACAGAGGAATTGGTAGCAAACTAGAACAGCCTTTAAACTTCAGGAATGCCAGATAGTCGATTGTCACAATTATGATAATCGATTATTGGTTGTTTAGTTGAACTTCAGGAATGCCAGATAGTCAAACACGCGTTCAACCGTCTCTAACCATTCGATAAAATCATCGGGGTCGTCATTGCCATCAAAGGTTGGGATTTCAACCTTTAAACTAGCGGAGGACTTCTCTTGGTTGTCCTTTCGTATGGAAGAGGAAGGAGTTTCTGCATGGGCCTCTTCTTCTTGCTCGTCTTCACTTTCCTCGGGTGTCTCCGTCATCTTCAACTTTATTTTAGTGAGTTGAGCCACTTGTTTGGCCAAATACTCAACTTGAGCTTTGAGTTCGGCATTGGATGCAACCAGGTCTTCCTTGGTGATGTTTTGGGAGGTGTGAGACATGTTTTGAACTAGGAAGTGAAAGAGTGAAGGTAGGCCAGTAGCTAGGATGAAGGAAATGGGGGGGGAGAATGTTTTGGATGAAATGAGGATGAAGGAAAGGAGAAAGAGTGGAAGTGTGTTCTTGGTCCTTTGGGATCTGGGAATAAGAAGCTCTGATACGAGATGTTATACCCGATCCCGGGGTCTTATCATGTAGATAATTTGAGGGCGGGAATATGGAGGAATTGGTAGCAAATTTGAACAACCTTTAAACTTTAGGAATGCTAGATAGTAGATTGTCACAATTGTGAGAATCGATTATTGGTTGTTTGGTTGAACTTCAGGAATGCCAGATAGTCAAACACGCGTTCAACCGTCTCAAACCATTCGATAAAATCATCGGGGTCGTCCTTGCCATCAAAGGTTGGGATTTCAACCTTGAAACTAGCGGAGGACTTCTCTTGGTTGTCCTTTTGTATGGAAGAGGATGGAGTTTCTGCATGGGCCTCTTCTTCTTGCTCGTTTTCACTTTCCTCGGGTGTCTCCGTCATCTTCAACTTCATTTTAGTGAGTTTAGCCACTTGTTTGGCCAAATACTCAACTTGAGCTTTGAGTTCGGCATTGGATGCAACCAGGTCTTCCTTGGTGATGTTTTGGGAGGTGTGAGACATGTTTTGAACTAGGAAGTGAAAGAGTGAAGGTGGGCCAGTAGCTAGGATGAAGGAAATGGGGGGGAGAATGTTTTGGACGAAATGAGGATGAAGGAAAGGAGAAAGAGTGGAAGTGTGTTCTTGGTCCTTTGGGATCTGGGAACAAGAAGCTCTGATACCAGATGTTATACCCGAATCCGGGGTCTTATCATGTAGATAATTTGAGAGCGGGATTACGGAGGAATTGGTAGCAAACTAAAACAGCCTTTAAACTTCAGGAATGCCAGATAGTCGATTGTCAACATTGTGATAATCGATTATTGGTTGTTTGGTTTAGGCGAAGAGAATTCAGAGGGACCAGATAGTCGACTATCAATAGTTGATACTCGATTATTGGGCTTTGCAGCAGACGTCGAGAAAGTCCTGAGGGGTGAGATAGTCAACTTATAGAAAGGTGATAATCGACTGTTGGTGACTGCAGGACTTCTGGGGGCAGTGATAGTCGATTGTTGTGAAATGATAATCGACTGTCAGGCAGAAATTTGGGCAGGGAGAAGGATGTTTTGTGTGGGGGATGGCTGGAGATATATGGGGATGATGAAAGAGTTCTTTTGGTATTTTCAATATGAGGAAAGAAAGGGGATTAAGGATAGACATGGTGGGAAAAGAAATGGATAGAAAATAATGATGGATAAAACCAAGTTGGTGTTAAGAGATATTACACACTCTTATCCTCACTTGGGGTTTGAATCTAGAATTTAATTAAGATATGACACACTTAATCAAATATCTAGAACCTAAAACTCACACTTAAGATATAGAATTAGGAATTTGGCTAAAATAGCATCACACTATTTTATTAATACTCAAAGAGTAATAGGGATTTTAATATTCAAAAGATTGGTTTTACAATGGCCATATGGCCTGATTATATAGGCAGGGGGAAGGGGGATAACACAAACTATACATTGAATGTGAACATGAGGAAGCTTCCTAGCAACATCCACTTCCAAAGCATGGGGCATTCTTCATTCAAACCTGTCTCCTTAGTGGGATAAAATCAAAGATGGGGTTGTGGGGTTTTGAGGTTTGGTTGGTAGTGGTTGTTTTCCTGGGTTTTGTGGCTATTATTTGGTTAAGATTGGGGGTTGTTTTGGCTAATAAAGAGGGGCAGGGATGGGTAATATCCTGGGTGGTTTTTGTACTTATGCGTTTGTGTTATTTGTGAGGGACATGGGTAGGAAGTAGGGGCTGGTGGTGGGTCAGGATTTTGGCTCTTTCTATGTGCTGTGTTGGGGTTGTGAAGTGTATTTTGGGCAGGGGATGAATGGAATAAAAGGAGGGTTTTATTTGTTTAATAAGAGGCTTAAAAGAAGGGAAATAACAATAAACAAAAGGATTTGGTTTACACACTCTTATTTTTGGCCATGGGCTAAAAATAAGTGTAGGAAAACTTTATTTTGAAAAGGAAATATTTTTGGATGTTTGGGAAAGGTATGGGGAGTGTGGGTTCGGCCTAGGGTGGGTGTAGGAAAATCATGGTGTTGGGCTGGGTTCCAAGACAGGAAAATTGAGTAGTTTCAACTCAATTAATGTCACCACACTTGGGCTTTACTCCTGTTATACCCCTGGATGGCTCCATCAAAATCCCAACCCCTCCCAAATATCCAAAAGTATTTTATTTCCTTTTGATATCCAAAATAAAGTTTTTCCTACTCTTATTTTAGCCTAGGGCCAAAAATAAGAGTGTGTAAAATACAACCTTTTGTTTGTTGTTATTTTCCTTCTTTTAAGCCTTTTAATAAACAAATAAAACCTTCTCTCCCTTCCTCTAAATCCCTGGCCAAATATCCCTCACAATCCCAACACAACATCAACAAAGAGCCAAAAACCATGACCCACAACCAGCCATATATCCTGCCCATATTCCCCTTACAATATCCCAAACCCATAAATCCAAAATCACATTATTCCCTTCCCCTTCCCCTTCACCCTTGGCCAAGAATCCCTGCCCACAATCCATGTCACAACCCCCACAATTATTCCCCATTATACTCTCCATTATGTGTAAGGAAACAAGCTGCAAACAAACAAAACATATTGGCCCAACCTTGGCAGCCACCTCACCTTTACTCCCCATAAACTACCTATTACATCCCTCCAAAATAGCCAACCCACTCACCCCTTGTGCCCCCCTGCCTGGCCGAATCAACCCACCCCATACCCTCCAAAATGGCAGCCCACTCCACCATAACTTGACCACAATAATAACCCAACAACAGCCCCATAAACCAGCCCCCATCTCTGATTTCTTTCCATTGAGGAGACAAGAATAAATGGGTATTATCACATGTGTTTGAAATAGTTGCTTCTAGGAAGCTTCCTTATGTCTACATTCAATGTATTGTGTTTTCTTTCCCCCCTTCCTCTCCCTATATAACTCAGGCCATATGGCCATTGTAACACATCTTTGAATATTGAAAACCATTTACTCTTTGAGTATTATTAAAATAGTGTGATGCTATTTTAGCCAAATTCCTAATTCTATATCTTAAGAGTGGTTATCTTAAGTGTGAGTTTTAGGTTCTAGATATTTGATTAAGTGTGTAGTATCTTAATTGAATTCTAGATTCAAACCCCAAGTTAGGATAAGAGTGTGTAATATCTCCTAACACCAACTTGGTTTTATCCATCCATGATATTTCTTCCATTTCATATCCCTCCATTTCTCCTTCTTAATCCTATTCATTTTCTTCCATAAAATACCAAAAAAAGAACTTCTAAAACACCCTCCATACTTTCGCCCACTATTTCCCTTCCATTTTCCTCCGCACATCCGCCACTAAAATAACAACTTGATAAGACCCCCGGTTCACCCCTAACAACTCCCCTGATCTGTCTTTCCCTTTGTGGGCTACGGAAAGTTTTCGGGCACGCTCCCGGATATATAACATCCTCCCCTTCTTCGAAAGAGTTTGCCCTCAAACTCGGCTTTTCTTCACGCTCATCCTCGGGGTTTGGATTGGACAATCTTGATCCTTTGTCTACGATCGTGCACCGTCTTGGTTCTTGGTGGTTAGGACTTGGAAATGGCAGCCTATCTTTATCTATAGAACACCTTGAGGACGTTTTCTCTTTCACACCTGTACCTTCGTGAATGACCTGCAAATTAAACACAAAAGTGTTGGCATTAAAAGCCGTTAGTGTTGGTTTGCCCCCGGGGTTTTCCTCTTCAAAGAAGGGGTCGTGTAGGGGGTTTTCAAAGAGGCCCAACGGCTGGTTTCTCTCAAGAGAAGGATCATATGGTAACTCTTTAGGTTCACGGTTGGTAAACATGGCAAGTACGGATGGGGGCGGTGCTTCGGGCAGCTTGCTGGATGGTATTATTGGGGAAAGAGTGATTCTCCTAGTATTCAAAAAGAATGAATACGAGTTGGTAAAGCCATCATAGGAAACTCTCCGATCATATAACCATGGTCTCCCGAGTAGGAGATGACAAGCTTTCATGGGAATCACATCGCACCAAACCGTATCGTGGTAAGACTATCCTACACGAAATGAAACCAAACTTTGTGTATTCACACGTGCTCCTTCATCTAGATTCAACCAATGAATCTCATATGGCTCGGGATGTGGCAACCTCTCTAGATTAAGCCTTTCCACCATTGTTTTTGAGACAAGGTTGGCGCTACTCCCGCTATCAATGATCATTGAACAAATCTTTTCGTTTATGGTTCAAGGATTACGAAAAATGCTCTACCTGGGTGAGTGATCATCTCGGGGAGCCTCGTGGTTCTTGGTCTTTTCAACGACCAATAGCCCTCCTTCGTCCGGGCAAGTTACCTCTTCTTCTCTTTCTTCATTAACCCAAGACGGGTTAATCTCTTCGTCATCCATCTCGATAATAGCCATGAGCTTTTTATTGGGACAATCACTAGCATAGTGACTGATCCCTTGGCAATGAAAACATTTTTGAATTCGGCTATTTGACGAACTCGGTTTTGAAGGGGTGGACGGGTTTGGAGGGGGAGTGGGGTGCACGGACTTGGTGTTGTGGGGTGAAGTGGGCGTGGGATTTTGGGCAGCTTGTGGGGTGGCGTGTGGACTGTATGGAGAGGAGTTGTTTGGGTGTTGATACGAGGTAGACGTTCGGCTCAAATGGGCCTTGCCTTTCTTGAGTTGGGCTTCCAACATCAACGCTAACTTAGTTAGCTCTTCAAGACTTTAGAACGTTTGTAGCTCCACGGCATTGGCTATTTGGGTGTTTAGGCCAAACAGGTACCTCACGAACGTTTTTGAATCATTCTCTTGAAGGTCACACCTCATCAAGAGTTCCTCGAACTCTCGGTTGTACTCCTCTACAGACTGGTTGCCTTGCCTCAAGTGTTGAAGCCTAGCAAAGTTCTCCCTTACATAGTGAGTGGGGATAAACTTCGGGCCTTCATCTTTGTCCACGTACTCATGACGGCTTTTCCTTCTCTTCTTCGTTTGGTGGTAGTGTTAGCCCACCACATGGAAGCATAGCCTCTAAACTTCAAGGCTATCAACTTGACCTTCTTGTCTTCCGGAACTTTGGCATAGTCAAAGACACGTTCAACCGTCTCTAACCATTCGATAAAATCATCGGGGTTGTCCTTGCCATCAAATGTTGGGATTTCAACCTTGAAACTAGCGGAGGACTTCTCTTGGTTGTCCTTTCGTATGGAAGAGGAAGGAGTTTCTGCAGGGGCCTCTTCTTCTTGCTCGTCTTCACTTTCCTCGGGTGTCTCCGTCATCTTCAACTTCATTTTAGTGAGTTGAGCCACTTGTTTGGCCAAATACTCAACTTGAGCTTTGAGTTCGGGATTGGGTGCAACCAGATCTTCCTTGGTGATGTTTTGGGAGGTGTGAGACATGTTTTGAACTAGGAAGTGAAAGAGTGAAGGTAGGCCAGTAGCTAGGATGAAGGAAATGGGGGGGGGGAGAATGTTTTGGCCGAAATGAGGATGAAGGAAAGGAGAAAGAGTGGAAGTGTGTTCTTGGTCCTTTGGGATCTTGGAACAAGAAGCTCTGATACCAGATGTTATACCCGAACCCGGGGTCTTATCATGTAGATAATTTGAGAGCGGGATTACGGAGGAATTGGTAGCAAACTAAAACAGCCTTTAAACTTCAGGAATGCCAGATAGTCGATTGTCAACATTGTGATAATCGATTATTGGTTGTTTGGTTTAGGCGAAGAGAATTCAGAGGGACCAGATAGTCGACTATCAATAGTTGATACTCGATTATTGGGCTTTGCAGCAGACGTCGAGAAAGTCCTGAGGGGTGAGATAGTCAACTTATAGAAAGGTGATAATCGACTGTTGGTGACTGCAGGACTTCTGGGGGCAGTGATAGTCGATTGTTGTGAAATGATAATCGACTGTCAGGCAGAAATTTGGGCAGGGAGAAGGATGTTTTGTGTGGGGGATGGCTGGAGATATATGGGGATGATGAAAGAGTTCTTTTGGTATTTTCAATATGAGGAAAGAAAGGGGATTAAGGATAGACATGGTGGGAAAAGAAATGGATAGAAAATAATGATGGATAAAACCAAGTTGGTGTTAAGAGATATTACACACTCTTATCCTCACTTGGGGTTTGAATCTAGAATTTAATTAAGATATGACACACTTAATCAAATATCTAGAACCTAAAACTCACACTTAAGATATAGAATTAGGAATTTGGCTAAAATAGCATCACACTATTTTATTAATACTCAAAGAGTAATAGGGATTTTAATATTCAAAAGATTGGTTTTACAATGGCCATATGGCCTGATTATATAGGCAGGGGGAAGGGGGATAACACAAACTATACATTGAATGTGAACATGAGGAAGCTTCCTAGCAACATCCACTTCCAAAGCATGGGGCATTCTTCATTCAAACCTGTCTCCTTAGTGGGATAAAATCAAAGATGGGGTTGTGGGGTTTTGAGGTTTGGTTGGTAGTGGTTGTTTTCCTGGGTTTTGTGGCTATTATTTGGTTAAGATTGGGGGTTGTTTTGGCTAATAAAGAGGGGCAGGGATGGGTAATATCCTGGGTGGTTTTTGTACTTATGCGTTTGTGTTATTTGTGAGGGACATGGGTAGGAAGTAGGGGCTGGTGGTGGGTCAGGATTTTGGCTCTTTGTATGTGTTGTGTTGGGGTTGCGAAGTGTATTTTGGGCAGGGGATGAATGGAATAAAAGGAGGGTTTTATTTGTATAATAAGAGGCTTAAAAGAAGGGAAATAACAATAAACAAAAGGTTTTGATTTACACATTCTTATTTTTTGCCATGGGCTAAAAATAAGTGTAGGAAAACTTTATTTTGAAAAGGAAATATTTTTGGATGTTTGGGAAAGGTATGGAGAGTGTGGGTTCGGCCTAGGGTGGGTGTAGGACAATCATGATGTTGGGTTGGGTTCCAAGACAAGAAAATTGAGTAGTTTCAACGCAATTATGTCACCACACTTGGGCTTTACTCCCCTGATCTGTCTTTCCCTTTGTGGGCTACAGAAAGTCTTCGGGCACGCTCCCGGATATATAACATCATGCCATGTTGTTTCCTTTGTGTTGAACCCATATGGCCGAAATATGCACCTCAAAACAAGCCAAATAATATATCCAAAGCCACTCAAATATCTTGTTGTGAATTATCGATAATGGACGGAATAAGCAACCTCTAACCAAGCCAAAATTAATCCCTTCTTTTATCCTTGATTGAATAATCTTCTTTGTCCTTTTCCCTTCCAAAGACCAAGCCATGAATGTGCCTTGGCCGAACTCTCCATTCCAAATAATCCAAAGGAAATCCACTCAAATCTCCTATCTTTGAAGAGGAATTCAACTCAAGTGGCTGGTTATGGTTAATGTCGAAATGGAAGGAAGTTTCCTTCAGTGTATTTGCCTTTAATTTATGTTGTATTTCCCCTCCCCCTTCCCTTATATATATATTCCGGCCCTAAGGCCTATGTTAGGCAGAGTGTTTTGAATGAAAATATTGTTTACTCTTTTTGAGTATTATCTTAAAATAGTGTGATGCTATTTTAGCAATATTTCCTAATGAAATATCTCTAAAGTTGGCTACTTTTGAGTGTGTGTTAGGAATCTATTTTATACATTAGTAGTGATTATTATTGTGTGAAATAGATAACCCCTTCATTGATTTGGAACATTTCAAGTTATGTTTGTAACGACACGAAAACCGGCTTAGTAGTTAGACGTTATTTTAATTAGAATAAATATATTATTTATTTACTCAAAAAGATGAATTATTTGAATATATTATTTATTTACTCAAAAAGATATATTATATATTTCAAAACGAGCCTTTGAATTGCTTGACCCCGGGCCGTGTGGAGAGTTAACAATCCTCCATATCGTGGTTAAGGAAATGAATTGACTCAGCCTTTGATTGATTTTCCTATTCTTAAGTGCGTAAGTTAAGTAGTATATTGTATATGTTCTTATTCTACGTGTAATGTTGGTCTTATGCTTGTTCTTTTTTATTTTATTTTGGGTTCTTGGCGGTGTTTCTTGGGTCACCTAAGTTGAAGAAGTTGATTATCTTTAGAACCTGTTTTCCCCCCAAATTTTATCAAAAACACCCAAAAAAATAAGAAAAATAAAAAACCAAAAAATATTTACTTTTTATTCACCCCCCCCCCCCCGCGCGCTTCTTTTGTGTTTTTTTATTTTCTAAGTTACATTATAAGTTTTTGTTTATAAGTTATAAATATAAGTTTTTATACTTTTATGAACTTAAATGTGTTTTGTTTTTATAAGTTACTCCCTCTGTCCTAAAACTTTCTCCCCAGAGCACTATTCAAACTTCACGGGAATTTATATTTATTTGTGTTTTTTCATGGCCTATATGATAAAATAAAATATTCTTGTCACCACTTGTTTTGTTGAACTTTTGATGTAGTTTTTAAATATGTATGTTTTATTTTTTATTTCTGTACCAATATTTAAATAAAATAGATTGAAAAAACTTGGGATTTTTCTTCGTTTTGCGCAACGGGAAGAAAGTTTTAGGACGGAGGGAGTATATTATAAGTTCATTGTTTATATAAGTTATTTATAAGTTCTTATGTTTATTTGAATAAGTTTTATTATAAGTCTTATCGTATTGTGTAGTAGTTTGTTTTTTTTATTTGATTTTGTGACAAGAAGTTTGCATGCTATATTGGTTTGAAAAAGTACAAACTTTCTTTGTGACAAGAAGTTTGCATGCTATATTGGTTTGAAAAAGTACAAACCCTTACTTTCCCTAGCTATAGTTTTTATTTGATTATATATTGGGGGTTAGTTAAGGTTATTTATAAATTACTATTAATTTGTTTTGGGTCGTACAACAGGTCTTCACCAAATTTTTGCGCCATTGCCGGGGAATTTGTTTTGTAAAAAAAAAATCAGTTTCGTATGCATATTTGTTCTTGTAAGCATGTTGTAAATACTTTATCTTTACTTGTATTTTCAACTTTCTTGTATCTTCGAGTATATAAGTAAATTATTAGAGTTGGAACTAACTATTTTTAACTTGTATCCATCATTGTATGTTCTATATTCAGCATGAATATACTAACTATGCATGAATTTGTGCCTAATTTTGTAAAAATCTGAACTCTACTTGCTGATTTTTCTCAAAATCTACACTTTTAGCCTTTTTTCATGTTGTGTTTGCATCTTAGAATGCTCCTTTGCTTAATCACCCTATGTTAGAGGAAGTTCAAGAAGAGATTCTTAAGTGGCCTGAACATGATGTTATAAACCCTATAGCGAACAGCCCTTGGGTAAGTCCAATCCACATAGTTCCTAAGAAAGGTGGAGCCACTGTGACTGTTAATGAATTAGGTGAGACCATGACTGTTACGAAGCCCAATAAATGGAGGGTATGTATTGACTTTAGGAAGCTTAACAAAGTCAGTTGGAAAGACCATTTTCCTCTTTCTTTCATGGATCATATGTTAGAGAGACTTTCTAGAAAGTCTCATTATTGTTTCTTAGATGGGTACTCTGGCTACATCCAAGTACATATTGTTGGAACACACTTTGTATTGCGTTAAACTAAAGTCATGTTCGTTTCTGACAGGTTTTTATAATTGCCAAACTGCCGTGGATATGAAAAGTTTCGTTAAATAACTCAAGGCGTGAGGTATGGCATGGAACAAGACCAAGAGACTCAAGGACAAGATCAAGATTTGAAGACTTAGTCGAGTCGGTCTCGTTGTGATCAAAACCGACAATCAATTCAAGTCTCGGTTCTCAAAGAGTCAAAATATTTTTTATAAAATCATGAAATGTTTTTATGCATCAAATAAACGTTTTTCATACTTTTTTCAATAAGCTTTTCAAAGCTTCAAAATCCCCGGTCCTTGCCCAAACCAAAACCACAACGGTCGGTGTTCAGTTTTCGGCGTCCGAACCAACTAAGTGGTTTTCAATTTTTATACTTGGTTTTTACCTCTGGGCATATTTAAAAGTTTCCCAAACAATTATTTTATAAAAACCACTGGTGTATGATGGTTAATCGATCTAAGCATGTGAAAATCGGTCAAAGCCGTCAACACGAGACAAACGACCTCGAAGACTTGGTTTTTAATATACAAGTCTTGGTTTTACTATTTTATACCATATACAATGTTTTTCAAACCTTGGTTTTTACTTTTGGGAACTCTTTGTTTATGGACCTTGGTTTTTCGAGTTGAGTTTTCGCAGGGATGGTCTTAGCTAGATGGTACTCTATTGTCACTAGAGCAACAATCGAATATCAGCTACTGCCGTTTCTGAACTCTAAGTTCACGACCATCAAAAAATCGATTGACACATGTTGACAATCGATTATCTGAGTTTCTCTGCAAACCCAGATTTTTCAGAGGGGGTCTGACAGTCGAATGACAAACCTTTGACCATCGACTATAACTGATATATCTTAGCTTAGGTTTGAAGGGGGAAGGAGATGGCCGAGATAAAGGAGGGGAAAGGAGGGGAAAGGAGGGGATATTTTGATATGGTTTAAGGGTGTATGACTAGGGAAGAAAAGGGGCTGTTTGAGGGTGTTTGTAAAGGGGCCAAGAAAGGTAGGGGAAGATATAAAACCAAGTTGGTTGTAAGAGATATAACACACTCTTATCCTCACTTGGGGGTTGATTCTAGAGTTCAATTAAGATATTACACACCCAACTAAATATCTAGAACCTAACACTCACGCTTAAGGGAACTAACCTTAAGATATAGAAATTAAGATTTAAAATAGAATACAACAAGTGTATTACTACTACAAAATGAGAAAGTATGATATGCATTACAAAAGGCCTATGGCTGAAATTTAAAGAGACACACACATACATTGGAAACTACCAAGCTACTTCTTCCATAAATCCTTGAAAATACAGCCATGTTTTGAGTCCATTCATTGGAATAAAATTAGGGATTTTGGGTGTGATGTTTTGGCTAAGGGCTGTCAATAAATGGGACCAAGGATCATGAATGAATATCCTTGAATGAAGGGGATTTTTGGCCATATTGTAGGGGGCAAAAGGAATGGGCGATGTGTGGGTATTTTGGCTTGTTATTGTGGTAAATATTTGGTGGTTGGGATGGTGAGTCATTCGGCCCTAATGGGTGGACAATGGGGTGTGCAAAAGATGGATTTTATATGGTGATTCATATGGTGGTTTAAGGTTCAAAGCAATCACAAATGTTCCTTGGCTTATTGTGTTTGTTTGTTCGGCTGTATTAGGGGACATGAGTGGGACATTGTTGGTTGGATGTTGGGTGAATGAATGTGGGTGTTTGGCTTGGTGTGTTTCGGCCCTAGCTTAGAGAAATGAAAGGGGGGAAATGGCTTATGGTTTGATATGGTTTTTGGCACATAATGTGTTATGTTAATGAAGTGAATCAAGTAAGGCCATGGGGTAGGGTAGTTTCGGCAAAAGGGAAGGAAAACGAGACTAAATTTTAGGGTTTGTTTTTGGGTTTTGGTGAAGGACATACGGGCCTTTTAGGGTGGGGATAAGTTCAAGGTTATCATGGTTGAGTAATATGGCTTGGTGATGGTGAATTCATTCCAGAAAGGATCATAACACTTAGGGGGTGTTTGTTTTTCTGCAGGAAAAGGTCTGCAGTCTGCGGACCACTACTGTAGACATCTGCAGGAGAAGTGGTGGACCGAAGGTCTACGGTCTGCAAGAAGAAGACTGTTTGTTTTTTAATGTCTGTAGACTGCTATATAAATTAATGGTGGTAGTGTACGGTGGTGGTGTATGGACGATTGTGGTGGTGGTGGACGTTGACGGCGGTGGTGGTGGACGGTGGTGGTGGTGGCGGTGGTGGTGGACGACGATGATGATGGACAGTGGCTGTGATGGTGGACGGTGGTAGTGGTAGTGGTGGACGGTGACGGTGGTGATGGACGGTGACGGTGATGGTGGACGGTGGTGGACGGTGGTGGTGGACGACGGTGGCGGTGATGGTGGATGGTGGTGGACGGTGGTGGTTGTGAAGAGAAGTAGAAGAAAAAAATGGAGAAGATGTTAGAAGATGTTAGAAGACATAGGTTAATGTCTTCTCCAAGAAGATGTCAGGAAGACCATTTTGAGTGAAATGTCTTCCAAAAAACAAACAATCTGCAGAGCTCAGTGTCTGCGCGCGTCTGCGCGGCGCAGACAAAAGATGCTAGAAGGTCTTCTGGCCAAAAAACAAACACCCCCTTAGACATGATTCCACTGATTTGTTTAAGGAATTGAGGATCATAACACTTAGACATGATTCCACTGATTCGGGGATATATCATCCTCCCCTTCTTCAAAAGAATTTGTCCTCAAACTCGGAATTTCCTCAGGGTCAAAATATGGACTGAGATCTTTCACGTTAAATGTAGCCGATACTCCATAATCTCCCGAAAGGTTGACTTTGTAGGCATTCTCATTGATCTTCTCTACAATTTCGAACGGACCATCAGCTCTTGGCAATAATTTGGACTTGCGCTTTGTTGGGAAACATTCTTTTCTAAGATGAATCCAAACTAAGTCTCTGGGTTGGAAACTCGTGAGCTTTCTCCCTTTATTGATGCGTGCACTCACCTTTTCGTTCATCGCTTCAATCTTCCGTCGAACTTTTTCGTGAAAGTCTTGAATCTCCTTGGATCTTTTGTTGGCTTCCCAACTATATTGGCCTTTTCCCATGATAAGATCAAGCTCAAGTGGAGTGAGGGGATTCGAACCATACACAACCATAAATGGGGATAATCCAGTTGTCTTATTCGGGGTCCTGTTGTAAGCAAACTCGGCATGCGGTAGTAGCTCTTCCCATTGCATAATGTTTTTCTTGATTAGAACCCGAAGAAGGGTTCCAAGTGTTCGGTTAGTGACTTCGGTTTGACCATCTATTTGCGGATGGCTTGAGGTGCTGAACTTGAGTTTCGTGCCTAGCTTTCTCCAAAGGGTCATCCAAAAGTGGCTAAGGAACTTCGGATCCTGATCTGAGACCATGCTTCGGGGAACGCCATGGAGTTTAACTATCTCTCGAAAATAGAGATCAGCCACTTGTGACGCATCATAGGTGGTAACACAAGGAATGAATTGGGCCATCTTTGAGAATCGATCCACTACTACCATGATTGAATCTTTGCCTCTTTGTGTCCGGGGCAGCCCGGTAAAGAAGTCCAAGCTAATGTCTTCCCATGGGGCATATGGGACGGGCAGTTGTAAGTGTGCTCCTTGCGGCAAAGCATGGGCATTCGCAAGGTGGCAAGTATGGCACCTCTTGATAAAGTGTTCAACGTCTCATTCCATTTTTTGCCAGAAGTAATGTATCTTCATCATCAAATAGGTCTTGTTGATTCCAAAATGACCAGCTAGGCCGCCACCATGGAACTCATCTATGAGGGTCTCACGTACACTGCTCTTCGGGATGCACAATTGATTACCATGGAAGAGGTAACCTTCTTTGATGAGATAATCTCCATAGAGCCGAGAGAGGCATTGGGCATACACATCATTGAAATCTTCATCATCCTTGTATAGCTCCTGCATAAACTCAAAACCAAGAAGTTTGGTACTAGGTACCGTTAGTAATAAGTGCCTTTAGGACAAGGCGTCGGCGCCTTTGTTCATGGTTCCGTTTTTGTGTTTGATGGTGAAAGTAAAGATTTGGATGTAATCGACCCATTTGGCATGTCGGGGTCGAAGTTTATGCTGCCCTTGAATGTATTTCAACGCCTCATGATCGAAGTGAAGATGAACTCCTTACTCACAAGATAGTATCGCCAATGTTCAAGTGAACGCACCAACGCGTAGAAGTCCTTGTCATAGGTGGAATATCGCCTTCTTGTATCATTTAGCTTCTCGCTAAAGTACGACACCAGGTGCCCTTCTTGAGTTAAGACGGGTCCTATGCCAACACCTAAGGCATCCCATTCGACCTCAAACAGCTTCTCAAAGCTAGGAAGGGCTAACACAGGGGCGTGTGTTAACCTCTCTTTTATCATTTCAAAGGCTTGTTGGGCCATTGGGTTCCACTCGAACTTTTGATTCTTGGTTAAGTTCGTGAGTGGTGCAGTTATGGTGCTAAAGTCTCTTACGAATCTTCGATAGAAAGAAGCTAAGCCATGAAAGCTTCTCACTTGCTGCATGGTTGTGGGAACGGGCCAATCTCGTATAGCTTGTGTTTTCTTTTCATCAACCTTAATGCCTTCACTTGAGATAAAATATCCCAAGAACTCCATCTCTTGAGAAAAGAATTGGCTTTTCTCAAGGTTCCCGTATAGCTTTTCTTCGTCCAGCTTATTGATCACCAAAGTGAGATGATCCACATGCTCTTTCTCACTTCGGCTATAGATCTATATGTCGTCAAAATAGACTACGACAAAATGACCTATAAAAGGCTTCAACACTTGATTCATGAGTCTCATAAATGTGCTCGGGGCGTTTGTTAGCCTAAACGGCATGACTAACCACTCGTACAATCCGAATTTAGTCTTGAATGCTGTTTTCCACTCATCTTCTTCGTAGACTCGGATTTGGTGATAGCCACTTCTAAGATCGACTTTGGAGAAGACCTTAGATCCATGAAGCTCGTCCAACATGTCTTCCAGCCTAGGTATGGGATACCTATAGTTGATTGTTATTTTGTTGATCGAACGGCTGTCACAACACATTCTCCACGTCCCCTTCTTTGGCACTAGAAGGGCCGGGACAGCACATGGGCTTAAACTCTCTCGGACAAATCCCTTGTCTAGTAGCTCATCTATTTGCCTTTGAATCTCTTTGGTTTCCTCCGGGTTCATTTGGTAAGCGGGTTTGTTTGGTAGGGTAGCCCCCGGGATAAGGTCGATTTTGTGTTGGATGTCTCGTTTAGGGGGAAGGCCGTGGGGAATGTCTTCGGGAAATACATGTGAGAATTGGTTAAGTATGGGTTGGGCTAGGGGATGGATGGGTTCGGATGGGGGAAGGGGTTCGGCTTCTTCTTCTTCAAAGAGAATTGGTTAAGTATGGGTTGGGCTAGAGGATGCATTAAACATTTCTATTTATAATGCATCAGAGTTGATAACAAAAAAATAAAACGAAAAATGAAATAGTGTGGATCTGATAATGTAATTTTTATGGGAACATGTATTTATAGTGTGCAAAATAGTTAGGATGTGTAATCCAAAGTATTTGCACAGGAATCTAAAGATTTAAAAATTTTGTGTAATTATGCTCATGCCTCAAAAGGTGTGTATATTCAACTCTCCAAGCCACCATTACACAACCTTGCATGCAATCTTCCAATACACCCCCCCTATTCAAAATCTATAATGGCATCACAACTTCTAATAAAGTGGGATGCATGGCCTTTTACAATACCTAAGCTAAGCAACTTTCACACATTCATGTATAAAATAATTATGATCACCTTTTTCCATAAAATGACCTTTTCCCATAAAGTAGCATGTTTCAAGACCCATAATTAATATCACATTTCTCCATAAAGATTTTTTTCCATTTTCCGGCCAGCATCACCAACTTTTCTTCCCCATTAATAAACACACTCACCGAAGCCAAGCCACCATCACACAAAGTAACTAATTTCACATTTCTCTATAAAGTGACCCTCCCCCACTCACCCCTTTCTCTTCCCGATTAATAAACACACTCACTGAAGCCAAGCCGCCATCACACTATCTACCATGCAAAGTAATTAACATCATTTTTCTCTATAAAGTGACCTTCCCCCATCAGGCCCGTTCTTCTCTGGCCCATTTCCAACCTGAGCCCATAACATTTAGGCGAGAATTTACACATTAGCTTTGTATATATAAAGATTGTAAAAATATAAGTTTTATCCTCAAATAAGAGTGACATATTTTATTCTCAAAATAGAACTAGTTGCACTGTGATAATATGAAACTGGATATTAGCATTTCAGAGTATTTTTTTGGTATTATATGTTGACATCATTGGCATTATAGCTTCTTTTTTAGGTGATAAATATTTAAATGTCTTATATTAGTTCTTTTCTTATGCTTTACTCATATTTCAGTATTTCTTTCTTTTTAAATATGTAAGTTCTACACTTTATTTTTTACACTAATTTGTGAATAAAATAATTTTAAAAAGAGTAAATTCCATAAAAGGTCCCCAGTTATAGTTTTACATATTTAGCCCCTACATATCAAATATCAATAATTTAGTCTCCAATTGTTATATTGTTTTCCATAAATAGTCCTCTGTTAACATTTCCATTAAGAATATGGATAGAATTGTATATTCACACTCCTCTCTCTCTCTTCAATTAAGCTTTCTCCCTCTTCTCGTACTCAATCCCAAACTCGTCACTCAGTTTGAAGCTCTAAACCCAAAACCGAAACGATCACTCCTCTCTCAATTGTTCATCTTCATGGTGGAACTCAAAATTGAAACCAATAACCTTCATGGATGAATTTATGGGTAGCCTCAAGAAATTGCAAAGAAAACAAATCTTAAAACTCATCCATGAAGGTTAATGATTTTGATTTTGGATTCCAGCAAGAAGACGAACAATTGAGAGAGGATGGATGATTTCGATTTTGGGTTCAATGCTTCAAACTCAGGGACAGGTTTGGGAAAGAAGTACGAGAGGAGAGAGGAAGCTTAATTGAGGAGAGAGATGAGCGTGTATTTTCAAATTGTTTCACGGTTTTAACGGAAATGTTAACAAAGGACCATTTGTGGAAAACAATATCATAATTGGGGACTAAATTATTGATATTTGACATGTAGGGACTAAATATGTAAAATGAACTATAACTAGGAACCTTTTATGGAATTTACTTTTTAAAAAAATATAAGAATTTAGATGTTATTTAAAAAAGAACAAATGTTTAGGGACGAGAAGAGTACCAAAAAAGTAAAATACAGTAACTACTTGTTGGAGTAGCTTTGACGCCTTTGAGTTAAACCTAAAAGTCCAATACGACCTTTTGGGCAAAACAATGGTGGTGAATGAAACTAGACAAACAAGATGGCTTTGTTTGGAGATTTGTGATTGGTCATTGGCTGCTTGTTTTAGTTCGTTTGAATAGCTACTTGTTGGAGTAGCTCTGTTTCAGTTGGTTGCATTAACTGTTACAAAAAATATTATTTGATAAACTTAAATATTTGTACCGTAAATTACATTTTTTTAACATGCCTCTATATACATTAATTAATGTCTTACTCCGTATTATGATTAGTTCAAATTTGCGCCTATTTTGAAATAACTAGTACGAAGTATATTAAATTGGGATGGTGTGTTTTAAAAATTGATCAGAGCATTGATATTGAGCACAAATTAACAGAATAAAAAAAATCAAATACAAAACAGAATGTCTTTAAAATATCGAGAGGGATTGATTAACTTTTATTTTTTGGTTAATCTGATTTTTCCCTTCCTCTCTATGTATAGATTGGAATATATGGCTGGATTTTGTTTTAAAAAAAAGGATGGATAAACGAAAGGCAAGAAAAGTACAAATTCGATACTGGCCAAATAAAACACTTTGTGTAGGCAGGCTTGTAATTGGGCTGATTAGCTGGCCTGGGTTGTTAGAGTTAGATGATGATATATCTGGGCCCGAGCCTATCATACCCTCCTCCATATCCCACACCCTCATGGAAACCAAAGGACTTAGGTTCAAACATTATGATCCATTTTAGTGAGAATTCAATGTCCTTTAGTCCGAAAGGCCAAAATAACTTTCGTTTTTGACCTAAGGGTTCCGCTGGTCAACCCCCTTTTCCGTCCAACCCAACCCCAAACATCCAAAAGTATTTTATTTCCTTTTGATATTGATGTACCCCTGGATGGTTCCACCAAAATCCCAACTCTCCCAATATATCCAAAAGTCTTCTTTCTCTTCTTTAATCCAAAATAAAGTCTTTCCCATCAATTTTTAGTCAAAAATGAAATCAAAGGAAGACAAGTTAAACCTTAGTTTCTTTTTATCTTTTAAAACCTTTGTTTCTTTTCAAATCCTTTTTACCCAAATTATGCCTTTCCCACTTTTTCTTCCAACCTTGATTCTGAAGCCCTGAATAATCGATTATACATAATTTATAACCGACTATTATAGCTCTCTGATTCTTCTTCAAAATCCACAACTTCACATAATCGATTATTTTACATGTAATAATTGATTATCTCTATTTTCTGAAAGTATCCAACTTTGAGCAAGCCCTTGATAATCGATTGTCCTTGAATGTCAATCGACTATTTGTTTTCTCTGAACATTTCCGGATTGAAACCAAATCCTCTGAATCGATTATCCAGAGATATTAATCGATTAGCTTACATCTCTGAACCTTAAAGTCCTGAAGTTTTTCAATTCCTGTTTGCCTTTTCTAAGCTTGGGTATAAGGCTAAAATTATTTCCTGATTTTCAACAAAGAATAAAGCCTTTTCTTCCACAAAACAAAAGCATAATCACTTTTGAAACAAAGGAACAAAAATCAGAAACAAAGTCATTGAATGAATAGTGCTGTTTTGGCATTTTATTCACAAAAGTCTAAAGCTTTATTTCCCCTTTGTTTTCTTCCTTATATGCACGAAATATCTACCCAAATAAACACAAAGAAGATCAACTCAAAATCAGGAGAAGCATCATGGAAAATCAACTCACATGGATGGGCATTAAGCATTGATTTGTAGGAAAGAAGTAGGAAACTTCCTGGTTGTATTCTTCTTTCATTGTTCTTGTATTTTTCCTTATTTGTGGTTGTATAAATACTTCAGCCATGAGCCATTGTAAAAAAGACCAGATTATTGAATTAAAAACCTTGTTTACTCTTTTGAGTAATTCCTTTAGAATAGTGTGATGCTATTTTAACCAAATTTCCTAATGAAATATCTCTAAAGTTGGCTACTTTTGAGCGCCTGTTAGGAGTCTAATTTTATACATTAGTAGTGATTATTAATGTGTAAAAGAAGATAAAAGCCCCAAGTTAAGAGAAGAGTGTGTAATATCTCTTAACACCAACTTGGTTTATCCCTTCACTTTACCTCTGCCCATTTCATTCCTCGTCATTTCTTCTTCTTAAACTTATTCTTTTCTCTCATTAAAAAAACCAAAAAAAACTCTTTCCCACACTCCATATTTCACCACTTCAATTCCATCATCTATTTCCTTCCGCAAATCCGCCACAAAATAGCTACTCGATAAGACCCCGGGTCTCGGGTACAACTGATATCCCAAATAAAGTCTATTCTTTCTATTTTAATCCCTGGTCACAATAGAAAACCAAAACAGCCCCATTCATCTTCCAACATCCACCCAACATGGTCCCTACTATGTTCCCTAGTACAACCCACTAAACAACCATAAAAGTCCAGGAGAAACATGGTACTTTCTTAACCCTTTAACCACCAAATAAATTCTCATATATGCAGCCAAAGTACCACACATTATCCTTTCCCTTTGTCCCCCTATTTGGCTGAATACACTCCCCAAAATCAGCCCAAAAGAAGGCCATTCATTCCCCCTGGTTTGCTTTTCATTGGAGGCCCTACAACCACACCCATCCCTGATTTTATTCCAATAAAAGGACCTCAAAACATGCGTGATATTTCAGGGCTTTGAGAGAGGATGTTGCTAGGAAGTTTCCTTATGTCTACATTCAATGTATTGTGTATTTCTTCCCCCTTCCCCCTACCTATATAATCAGGCCCTATGGCCATTTTAAACACATCTTTGAATATTGAAAAACCTTTTACTCTTTGAGTATTCATAAAATAGTGTGATGCTATTTTAGCCAAATTCCTAATTCTATATCTTAAGAGTGGTTATCTTAAGTGTGAATTTTAGGTTCTAGATATTTGATTAAGTGTGTCATACCTTAATTAAATTCTAGATTCAAACCCCAAGTTAAGATAAGGTTGTGTAATATCTCTTAACACCAACTTGGTTTTATCCATCATTATTTTCTATCCATTTCTTTTCCCACCATTTCTATCCTTAATCCCCTTTCTTTCCTCAAATTAAAAATACCAAAAGAACTCCTTCATCATCCCCATATCTTTCCAAGCCATTTCCCCACAAAACATCCTTCTTCCTACCTAGAATTCTGCCCAATAATCGATTATCTTGATTGACAATCGATTATCCGTCATCGTTGAAACACCTGCAGCCTTCAATAATCGACTGTCGCCTTTGACAATCGATTATCAGTCCTCATTTGAAACACTTGCAGCCCTCAGAAATCGATTATCATAGTCTGATAATCGACTATCAGCACTCCCTGAAAATTCTGGGAGTTTCTCATGAGAAACCGAACCCCTTAACAATCGATTACCCAACCTGGACAATCGATTATCCTCCAATCCTGCAGATTAAAGAGCCTTGCCCTCAAATGCGACCTTAATACCGACAAACCCGGAGCTTAGATATAACATTTGGTATCAGAGATTTGTGTTGAACATCCCTAAGGGATCATCTTTACACGCCTCCCTCGTCTCTTTTGTTACTGTCAACCGTACACTCTTCAAGCCATATATCCACCATGCCAAGCTCTTCTCAAAACATGTTTCAAGGTTAATTAGTTGCTGCCCAGGAGAATCTAAAGATGGAAGTTGAGCTTATGATGAAACAAATCAAGGAGCTCACTAATTCAGTGGAGATTCCCACGTTTGAAGGAAGAAACGACCCGGAGAAGTTCTCAAAGTGGATAGCAAAAGTTGAAGATGTCTTTACACTCAAAGACATACCCGAAGACAAGAAGGTCAAGCTAGTGGTGGCAAAGTTTCAAAGACATGCCTCTACTTGGTGGGCTAGCGTTTCTTCAAAACGAAATCTCCAAGGAAAAGCGAAGGTGAGAACTTGGGAAAAGTTAAGAAAACTCTTAATTAAGAGATTTTCTTCCAAAGATCTTCTCCACCAGGTACTTGAAAATACTCTCCCTTTTTCACCCAATACTCTTTCTAAAGTCGTACCACCTTCCCCACAACAAAAGCCACTCCATATCACCCTCTCTCCCACAACCTTAACCTCCTCTAAATCCCGATCTTCACAGACTTCTCACGCTGCCCAAATCATTCCCGAAGCCACCACCATCTTCAACACTCAAACTCCCTCTAAAGTCCCCTCTTTACCTTGAATTCACGTTTTCCAAAACATCTCTCACCCAACTTCCTCACACCTACTCAAAATTCCGACTCGAACCCGTTCTTTACCTTCCTTAGCCACTACCCATATTCACCCCAATGCCTCCACCACACCTCTGACCCAAAACTCCTTAAAACCCCTCTCTAATTCTTCCTTGACTGCTGCCCAAACTAACCCAACACCTCTTTCCACACCCCTAAGCCAAAATACCTCAAAACTCATTTATATTTCATCCTTGGCCACTGTCCAAACAAGCCCCAAAACCCTCTTCATACCCCTGCCTCCAAACTTGCCTACAACCATGCCTATGATTCCCCCTCAAACAGCCATAACCATTCCCACACCTACCCCTACACCCCCACTTGAAAAACCAACTAAAACCATCCCTTTACCCTCCCAAAACACTGTCCAAAGCACCCTCAAAGCCTCTCCCATCCCCATAGTTCAGAATCCTATTAAAACCATAGGCCCTCCACCAAAAGCCATGGTCATACCCCCACCAAAAATCTACCCATCTACTCCCAAGAATTCCCATTGCTTCCATCGTCAAAATATTGGTCAATATGCTATTCAATGTCCATATAAGAATTTGAAGTCCTTGGTTGAAGAAGAAGAAAAATCAAAATCTTTGGGACTTAAGGAAGCACAAGAAGATGTGAAATCTCAAGGCCAATATGAAGATGAACTCGTGGTCAGTGATAGGCCATTGAGTAGTCTGGCCCACTTTCTTACTCATGTAACTCCCCAAAAGTGTTATGAGAGGACCCAAAGTGGAGTCATGAGCCGAAATGCAGGAGCCTTGCCCCGAAGGTTATCTTCACTAACAGTACCTCGTACCAAGTTTGTTAAGTTTTTGCAGGTTCCAAGTAAGGAAGGAATACAAGAAACATCCGAGTTTTATTATAAGACTCGTGAAAAGCTTGAGAAGAGAAGTGAGTTGAAAAGTCACACCCACTTTCAACCCAGCAACCTAGTGTGGGTCCATATTCAAAGAGAGCGTTTTTCTGAGAAACTCAAGTCAAGGTGGCAATTTCGAGACGATGGCCCATTCGAAGTGCTAGCCCGAGTCAACGACAATTCCTACATGGTCGACCTTACAAGAGGTCAAAGAGTTGCTGCCACATTCAAAAAAAGGGACCTCAGTCCATATGACGGTGTTGATTATTCGTTGAGTTTGAGGGCAAACTCTTATGAAGACCGGGAGGATGATATATCTGGGCCCGAGCCTATCATACCCTCCTCCATATCCCACACCCTCATGGAAAACAAAGGACTTAGGTTCAAACATTATGATCCATTTTAGTGAGAATTCAATGTCCTTTAGCCCGAAAGGCCAAAATAACTTTCGTTTTTGACCTAAGGGTTCCGCTGGTCAACCCCCTTTTCCATCCAACCCAACCCCAAACATCCAAAAGTATTTTATTTCCTTTTGATATCCAAAATAAAGTCTCTTCTTTCTATTTTAATCCCTGGTCACAATAGGAAACCAAAACAGCCCCATTCATCTTCCAACATCCACCCAACATGGTCCCTACTATGTTCCCTAGTACAACCCACTAAACAACCATAAAAGTCCAGGAGAAACATGGTAATTTCTTAACCCTTTAACCACCAAATAAATCCCCATATATGCAGCCAAAGTACCACACATTATCCTTTCCCTTTGTCCCCCCTATTTGGCTGAATACACTCCCCAAAATCAGCCCAAAAGAAGGCCATTCATTCCCCCTGGTTTGCTTTTCATTGGAGGCCCTACAACCACACCCATCCCTGATTTTATTCCAATAAAAGGACCTCAAAACATGCGTGATATTTCAGGGCTTTGAGAGAGGATGTTGCTAGGAAGTTTCCTTATGTCTACATTCAATGTATTGTGTATTTCTTCCCCCTTCCCCCCTGCCTATATAATCAGGCCCTATGGCCATTGTAAACACATCTTTGAATATTGAAAAACCTTTTACTCTTTGAGTATTCATAAAATAGTGTGATGCTATTTTAGCCAAATTCCTAATTCTATATCTTAAGAGTGGTTATCTTAAGTGTGAGTTTTAGGTTCTAGATATTTGATTAAGTGTGTCATATCTTAATTAAATTCTATATTCAAACCCCAAGTTAAGATAAGGTTGTGTAATATCTCTTAACACCAACTTGGTTTTATCCATCATTATTTTCTATCCCCTTTCTTTCCTCAAATTAAAAATACCAAAAGAACTCCTTCATCATCCCCATATCTTTCCAAGCCATTTCCCCCACAAAACATCCTTCTTCCTACCCAGAATTCTGCCTAATAATCGATTATCTTGATTGACAATCGATTATCCGTCATCGTTGAAACACCTGCAGCCTTCAATAATCGACTGTCGCCTTTGACAATCGATTATCAGTCCTTATTTGAAACACCTGCAGCCCTCAGAAATCGATTATCATAGTCTGATAATCGACTATCAGCACTCCCTGAAAATTCTGGGAGTTTCTCATGAGAAACCGAACCCCTTAACAATCGATTACCCAACCTGGACAATCGATTATCCTCCAATCCTGCAGATTAAAGAGCCTTGCCCTCAAATGCGACCTTAATACCGACAAACCCGGAGCTTAGATATAACATATGATCTTTCTAATTGAAATCCGTTGTATTTTCCGTTTATATACGAAGTCTGTAACTAAGAATCAACATCAATAAAGCCTTTCATCTTCTTCGCTTCCTTTCTGATAGAATTTACGATGGGTATGGACAACTAGATTGGGTAATAAGATACTTCGCCAATTGCAACCTACATCCACACGGGGCACTTAGGAGGATTTTATTTCATTTGTTGCACCACAATTATAAGTACAATGATCCCTTAAATAGAGATTAATTAGGGAGATACAATGATTAAGCCGTAAGTTTCTAGGTAGTTTCCTGCCAATTTCCTGTTAGCTTTCACCTGCTTCCTGCCTTCACACTCAACAATCTCCCACTTGAAGCCACGGAACAATGTTCCCCTGCGCTTCAACTGTGCACATGTACTTCTGTAATCTGATAACGGAACTCAAAATTCCACTACCTCTAGTTGCCACCAGCCTTCTTGATCTCGAGAAGACTCTGTTGAAACTCTCCTGAGTTTCAACCCATCAGTCATGGCTTGAACTGCCCATGACTTATCCTCAGTCCCTACCGGCTACCACTGCACACACGCACTATCGGATCCTGAACATCCTGAAAACAAACACTCTCCATACTCAGCAAGAAATTTTCTAGAGATGTTTCAACACCAAGAATACTGGTTCTCCAGACCCATTGTCATCTAGGAACCTTGGCTGAAGCACCACCTATGCTCCCACTACCACAGATACCTATGACTGGCCTCCTTGAACCATTCCTCGCTCGTCCAACCTGAGCCTGGTGGCTCTAGGTTTCTCTCTTGCACTCAAAACCTTCTTCTGCCCACGAGACTCTGTGAACGGACTTTGTTTCTCTTCTGAAATGGGACGTGTGTGTGTGTGTGTCTATATATATATATATATATATATATATATATATATATATATATATATATATATATATATATATATATATATATATATATATATATATATATATATATATATATTATATATATATATATATATATATATATATATATATATATATAATATATATATATATATATATATATATATATATATATATATATATATATATATATATATATATATATATATATATATATATATATATATATATATATATATATATATTAAATTTTTTTTATAATGAACGGTCGGTTACAAAGCAGGGGGCCCGAGGCCCGTTAACACCCGAGGTAGATAGCCCACATTAGAAAGCCCAAAGTAAGCACAATCTAAAGCCCAGCCCCATAAGCCCAAATCAACTTCCCAGGGGGCCACCCATCATTTTGGCTACTCCCATGCCAGCACGACTAACTCTTTAAAATTCCTCCAAATATGCATCTTCTAGGGATCGAACCCGGGTGGTGTGGAGATACACACACACACACACACACACACACACACACACACACATACATACACACACAGACACACACACACACAAATATCCCCCCACCTATAACTAACTATGCAGGTTATGACCCAACTACTATTGGACCAATTCTTTAGTCTTTTGAGGTGGATGGTGAACATTATGAAATCAGGTCCTACGTTGAAGAAGCGGAGACAAGTAACCAAAGGGAGGAGCCTAACTTCCAAGATGTCCAGAGCAGACGAAGCAAAAAAGCAGGGAAGAGGGGAACTGCACCAAGGACGATTAAAACTAGAAGCTACAATCCAAATCTTGAAGTTGGAACGGTGAGCGAGATCACTAGATATTGGCCTAGCCGCAAATCAACCACAATGGAGAAAATCGTCACTACCAAAAGTTACTCTGGGCCCTTTTGGTACGTTGGACCCGTTGGCCCAATTGGAGCAGATGGGAAAAGACCAAAGAAAATAATGCCTAGAAACCTCGCCTTGGATTATATATATATATATATATATATATATATATATATATATATATATATATATATATATATATATATATATATATATTATATATATATATATATATATATATTATATATATATATATATATAATATATATATATATATATATATATATATATATATATATATATATATATATATATATATATATATATATATATATATATATATATATATATATATATATATGGTTTGTTCTCTCTCAAAGAGGTAAGTGCCAAACTCCATAATCCTGTACCTACACTTCTCACTGCGAGCATCCCCTGGCCCAAGAAACGCATCCCAAAGGCAAGCCTTTTCCTCTGGAGAACTCTACATGGAGCCACCCCTTTTGCCAATAACCTTGAGAATTTAGGTTATAATCTCCCCTCTATGTGCCTTCTGTGTGAGCAAGCTCTGGAATCTGACCTACACTGCCTCATGCAGTGTCCAAAAGCTTCCACTATCTGGAACACCTTGGGAGAAATGTTACACATGCCTGTAATTACTCTCTCCTCCTTTCAACACAACCTCATCATGTGGTGGCTCTCCTCAACCCCGGCTGACCCCCTTTTTCATCTCAAACAAAACATCCCAAGCATCATCACCTGGGAGCTGTGGAAAACCTACAACCAACTCAAATTTGATAATGGCCACTTCCACCTTGGCAAAACCCTTGAGAACATCAAACACACACTGAATGCATGGTCTCTTGCTCACAAAGGTATCCCCATGACTCAAACTCTCAGAAGAATTCCTTCCAAACCGTTCAAGCTCGTCCGCTGGATTCCTCCCAACCGCTACCAATACAAGCTCAACGTAGATGGTAGCATGACCAGGAACAAATGTGGAGGAGGAGCAATCCTAAGAGATCACCAAGGAAATTTCCTCCATGCAATCGCCTTCCCACTCCCCTTCACCTCCCCCATAACCACAGAAACACTCGCATTAGCACAGGCCCTAAGCATCTATGCCCTCTAAAACATGATCGTGGAAACCGATAGCATGCAACTCATCAACAACGTACATAGTAGCACCACCTCTAACGCCCTCACTTCCATCCAGTCCAGTCTCCTGGCGTCCAACCATAAACTCGCTCACACCCTCAGGGGAGCCAATGGGGCAGCAGATCTTCTGGCAAAGCTTGGGTCAACTTGCTCGCAACTTGTAACTTTTGAAAATTTTTCTTCTCTACCTAGATTTATCTCCTCTGTAATCTCTTTGGATTATCTTGTACCCTATATTAGAATGCAATAAAAACACCCTCTTATATATATATATATATATATATATATATATATATATATATATATATATATATATATATATATATATATACATATACATATATATATATATATATATATATATATATATATACACATATACATATATATATATATATACATATATATATATATATATATATATATATATATATATATATATATATATATATATATATATATATATATATATATATATATATATATATATATATATATATATATATATAGGGTGAACCGGAGGTCTTGTCAAGTTGATGTTTCTAGGTTGGGAATGGGCTGGATGAAATATGGAGATGGTGAGGAGTTCTTTTTGGTGTTTTTTGATAACTTGAAGAAGAGTGGAATATTGATAAGTTCATTTTGTTCTTATTTTATTCTACATATTTTAAGCGTTATTGCACGAAAATAGTAATAAATTTACCCATTAAAAGTGTCTACTAGTGACCAAATTGATGTTTTGTCTCAAGAAGAATAAAATACATGTTCCAAATTAAATTAAGTGGATTTGTCAATTTTATGTCCAAATTGGATAAAAATTTCAGATTTTAAAGATCATAATACTTCGGAGGTAGAAATCAGTGTTCGGGAGTCAAACGGACAAAAACGGAGCAAAAATAGGTCAAGATCTCGAATATTTGCGAATTGGGCGCTGGATTCGGGTCCTGGGCGTCCAAAGTTGGACGACCATGGTAGTTGGACGCCCAAGCAAGGCTGGTGACACGGAATGACACGCGGCGCAGCAGGAATGGATGGAACACGTGGTCAGAGTACGGGCGTCCAAAGTTGGACCCCCGGAGGGTTGGACGCCCGCGTACCCTGCCCTATAAATACAGCGGCATCTCCACCATTCCAATCACCACTCTCAACCCCTTTTCGGGTTTTCTTCCTCCATTTGCTAAAAATTCATTGTATATTAGTCTTAGTTATTGTTTTAGGATATTTTCGGAGGATTTGACTCCAGATCTGTTCTATTCCGCTTTTATAGAAGTTCTAAGTTTTCTTTATTTAATAGAATGTTGTTTTAATTTATGTTTGCATAGTATGAGTTAGGGTCCGGATCTCTGGGTCCGAACTAGTTTGGTTGTTTATTTTTTTGATGTTAAATTAATGTTGGAATGGTTAATCTATTGTTCTTGCCTTATTTAGTTAATTAAACTCGAAGGATTTAATTAGCTATTTATTCAGAAAATATTGTATGCCAAAAGGCTATGATATTCAAGTGCAACGGATTAAGTACAAATCTAGAAATGGATGAGTAGTAATAGAAATATTATTATTCCAATTGTTAATTTAATATGATAAAATAGATCCAGATGATGTCTTGACCCTAGGTCCAGATCTATACTTATACTACGTAAACTTAATTTATTATTTTTACTCTGCTCCCCTTTTTTATAAACGTTCCGAGAAGACTTTCATAAACCAGTCCTAATCTTCGCCTAATTAGAGTAATTAAACTAATCCCCTTCGTTCACTCCTCGAGAGATACGACACTTGGAGAGAAAACTAACCCTTTCCCGGGAAGGTTTACTACCCGAAATACTACAATTGTCAAATGGCGCCGTTGCCGCGGAGTGGCACTACATTAGTTTAATTTCTTCTAATTAGCTTGGGTGAAGATCGGTTAGAACGATCTTCTCACTTCTTTTTCACCAACCACCCGTAATAATTATTATGGATAACTCTAGTGGTTATTACGGTCCGCCTTCTTACTACCAATCACCCAACCGCCCTCCGTACCATCCACCTTACCACCCACATCAGAACCCATATGATGATGACTACCAAGTCGACAATGGGTCTGACTACTATCCCTACCATGAGGAACCACCATATGATACCCCGTCTAAAGACTTTGGATATTCTTCCTGCCAAGATTCTGATGGGGATAATTATTATGAACCTCATGGTGATCACGATGACTATGACCACAACGGGCCTATATACGACGATCAACCTGATCCACTCGTCGAAGAAATAATAAGATTGGAACAGAAAATCTTCTATTTCGACGAAGTTTTATTTGCTGAAGGCTCCTGGTACGAACCACCCTACTCTCGTGACTACACCTTGTTTGCTGAAGAATAAATTGAGGCAAACAAGGTGGCAATTCGAGAAAGAGCAAAACTTCTTGAATCAGTCCGGAAGGAAAAGGAGTTCGAAAGGAGATTATGCGAAGGATGAGAAATGATGCAGAAAATGCTGGACGACTTTCAAAGAGAGAGACTAGAAGTTGAGGATAAAGCTGATAAATTAGTCAATGATCTCCGCAAGGCTATTGAGCTTAAACGCTCCCTCCAACCTCAAGATCCACAATTGGAGGAAGTTAATGCTCAAAAAGAGGCTCTAGAACCTAAGACCAACCCTGAACCATCCAACCATCAGGTGCCAGTTCTAGAAGATTCACCAAGTTCTACACCATCACAGAAACTCGAGAGCATAACAACTCTTGCTGGGGCTGTGGTGATGTTACTTGAATACCCTCCAAGCCAAGTCTCAACCGGCACAGTCGTACATGAGGTGGAACCAACTGAGGAACCTGAATCAGAACCCCCTATGCTTATTCAAGAACAGAAGGAGGAGGAAGTTTTGCCTATGGCAATAAACGACCATCTCCTTAATTGTGTTGAAGACACACCTCCAGAGGAACATGTTCTGGAGGAAGTAGAGCCCATTACCTACCCCCAATATTCCAACGTTCAAGAGTTTAAGGAGGAATCTATAGACGAAGAAATACCTAGCACAGAGGAACCAATAACGTCTATAGATAATCATGCTTCATTAGAAGACTTAGACCAAACTTTCTTTGACTCCCTACTTGACGGGTGTGACTTTGTCTGCCCGAAGGATAGTTGGAGCCAAAAAAGTTGGGATGAACTTCTGGTAAGTGACACTGAAGACTCATCCATGGGGGAAAGCATGGTCGTAATCATCAAACCACAAATGGATGGTCAGCCTGTTGAAGATAAGGAAAAAATCAATCTCGCTGTGAAGGCCAATGATGTGGATCAACTGAGGAGACTTCCGCCACCACCCACCTACCTAGAGTCTCCTCCTTTTATCCTGTTGCCGCCAAGCCGTAGGGATGAGTCAAGGATCCTGGACCTTGACCGAGCAACAATTCAAATAGGGTGGCATCAGAAGAGAGTCAAAAGGGCCAAACTTTATGACTCTCGAATCGGAAAGTCACGGAAAAAGTGGCTAAGGCATCAAGCTACGGATGTTAAAAAAGCGCTTAACGGGAGGCAACCCGTCATTCAAATAACTAAAATATTTAAATAAATTCAATAATTTTATTTGTTATTTTTGAGTTTCTACTTGCCGCACCAGTTTTGGGGGCAAGATTTTATGTGTTTGTTTATGTGTGTGCAGATGCCTCATCGTCCTTCTTACCCTACTGTGGACCGTAATGAGGTCCAATTGATTGATGCTGCTTCTAGGACGAGGTTTGATGAGTGGGGACACTCACGGGTGTTACACGAGTCTGTGTGTCTGGCTCAGGACACACTGACAGACTATGGCTATTCAGAGGAGATGGAGGAGCTGCTTGAGGGGACCAGATGGCAGCGCTTGCTTTAGATGAGGGCAGAGTCTAGCCTACCACTGACCATCGAGTTCTTATGCTCGATATCTGCTGTCCCGGAGATTGAGTCACGACAAATGACTCATACTTTGATCACTGCTGATACCACATTTTCCTTCACTGTTGCGGGCCAGTCATTTCAGTTGACAGTGAGAGAGATGGTTGTTCGTCTCGGGCTCTACACCCAAGAGGAGACCGAGCAGCCTGAGTTCTATGACGAACCCTTTTGTCTTCCCGCAGACTTTGATGCTATAGCTTTCTGGAGGGAGCACTTGTCTGACGACAAGGAGTTCATCAACAAGAAGAGTAAGGCGCGCTACTGGATTCGGCCGAGCTGGAGGATCCTATCTTTTGTTCTTTCGACATCCTTCTTTGGGAGGCCGTCAAACACTGATAGGGTCTACGAGGAGGATATGTTTGTCTTCTGGAGCTTGCACGACCACCGGCCGGCGAACGTGGCGGTGTACCTTGCCAGATTCTTATACTCCCAGTCCTACGAGTGTAGGACGCACTTGGTCTCTGGGTTCGTGATCACTTTGCTCTTTCGCTCCCTCGTGGGGAATGCACCCATCCCACGACCTGTGCAGTTGATGAGGGATTTGGATGCCGGCATGCTCCGGAATGCTCACATCCACCGGAGACTCTTTCCTAGCTCTTCTGAGAGCACTACGGCCTCTACCGGTCGCACTTCACATGAGATTGGAGAGTCCTCCGGTCAGTCACAGAGATCGTCTCAGCGCCTTCCTCGTCGACGACCTACTAGAGCACAGTTGGCTCGCGCTCAGACGGAGGTAGCACCGGCATGGGCCCAGCAGCTCTTGCAGAACCAGAACACACTTATGCAGTCCGTTGCGGCACTCCAGCAGCAGGTGCATGGTTTAGACAGGATACGTGAGGCCCAGAGACGACGATGCCTCCGCCTCCCGGCCTCCACAGTGATCTCCTACTTTCTCCAGAACTTTTTTATTTGAGCTGGAATTGACGACTTGACTGGTTTATTTGGATTCCTGTTTGACTTCTTCTGGTAAACTTTTATGGTTATGCTTATTTACTATTTCAATCATCATTTTGAATATTTTACATATGCAATCAGCTTAGTCATCATATCCTTGATATTTCAACCAAAAATTCTACTCTGAAACACTTTTTTTTACCGCGAGGGCGCGGTTCCGTTCAAGTGTGAGGAGGATGTGCGTTATTGGTTGAAATATTCTGGGTGAGAATTGTTTGCTTTGCATATTTGTGGGTAAAGATTTTATAAGTATGGTCATCAACTCTTTTGTTTAAATAATTAAGTTTTTAGTTATCACCCATTAAAACTGGAAATTTTTAGTTTTTTGTCAAACTTTTATTCTTTTTCCCTAATTTTTTTTCAAATGACTTCTAAAATCATTTGGGATACATTAGTATTTTCTAAGTTTTTTTTAAGATCAATCAATTTTTAATAGCCTCTTTAAAAATGTCATTTCTCATAAAGGTTTCTTCTAAATATAAGGGTCTATATATAAAAAAATTCTAATGGTTTAAATTTTATTGGGATTGCGCTTAAGTGACGAATTGGAAATTCTATCTCCGTAAAGGGGCTCTGCTTCTCCTGCTAATCGCATAAGGCGTGGGAGCAAGTATGCATTTGTCATAGAATAAATCCACAGTCTCAGTAATGCAATATGCCTTGGCAATTTCGAGAATTCTCTCGTGATAAATAATGCTTAATAAAATAAATAGGCCCTTATTGTTTGACAAAAACCTTTTTGGAAATCCATTTTTATTAGAGCTTTTAAATGTTTTTTGATTTTAAAATAATCCTTAGAAATATGATTGTCCCAATGAAAAATTAGAATTTAGTTTGATTTAATTAGGTAAAAGTATTGGTTTGACAAAATTCTCTTAAATTTCTAACTACATGGGTGAGAATCTATAAATTTACTTGTTCACGCAAAAACGTTGATGACCATCTTATTTTCTTTTCCTTCAAGTTGTGTAACTTAAACTTTTCTTCTGTGATTACTAATTTGTTTTCATACTTAACTTATTCAATTTGTTACTTGAGGGCAAGCAACGTTTAAGTGTGAGGAATTTGATAAGTTCATTTTGTTCTTATTTTATTCTACATATTTTAAGCGTTATTGCACGAAAATAGTAATAAATTTACCCATTAAAAGTGTCTACTAGTGACAAAATCGATGTTTTGTCTCAAGAAGAATAAAATACATGTTCCAAATTAAATTAAGTGGATTTGTCAATTTTATGTCCAAATTGGATAAAAAGTTTCAGACTTTAAAGATCATAATACTTCGGAGGTAGAAATCAGTGTTCGGGAGTCAAACGGACAAAAACGGAGCAAAAATGGGTCAAGATCTCGAATATTTGCGAATTGGGCGCTGGATTCGGGTCCTGGGCGTCCAAAGTTGGACGACCATGGTAGTTGGACGCCCAAGCAAGGCTGGTGACACGGAATGACACGCGGCGCAGCAGGAATGGACGGAACACGTGGTTAGAGTACGGGCGTCCAAAGTTGGACGCCCAGAGGGTTGGACGCCCGCGTACCCTGCCCTATAAATACAGCGGCATCTCCACCATTACAATAACCACTCTCAACCCCTTTTCGGGTTTTCTTCCTCCATTTGCTAAAAATTCATTGTATATTAGTCTTAGTTTTTGTTTTGGGATATTTTCGGAGGATTTGACTCCAGATCTGTTCTATTCTGCTTTTACGGAAGTTGTAAGTTTTCTTTATTTAATAGAATGATGTTTTAATTTATGTTTGCATAGTATGAGTTAGGGTCTGGATCTCTGGGTCCGAACTAGTTTGGTTGTTTATTTTTTTGATGTTAAATTAATGTTGGAATGGTTAATCTATTGTTCTTGCCTTATTTAGTTAATTAAACTCGAAGGATTTAATTAGCTATTTACTGAGAAAATATTGTATGCCAAAAGGCTATGATATTCAAGTGCAACGGATTAAGTACAAATCTAGAAATGGATGAGTAGTAATAGAAATATTATTATTCCAATTGTTAATTTAATATGATAAAATAGATCCAGATGATGTCTTGACCCTAGGTCCAGATCTATACTTATACTATGTAAACTTAATTTATTACAGATGATGTCTTAATTCACCTCTAGATTAACTTGGGGTTAAACTCTAGTATTTAATGAAGATATTACACACTCCATCAAATAACTAGAAGCTAAAAATCACACTCAAGAGAATCACTCTTAAGATATAGAATTAGGAATTTCGCTAAAGTAGCATCACACTATTTTAAGAGAATACTCAAAAGAGTAAAAAAAGTTTTCATTCAATTCATATGCTGGTTTACAAGGCCTATGTCCAAAATTATATATACATAATAAGGGAGAAAGAATACAATCAAGGCAGCTTCTTAATGCTTTCCAAAATCAGCATCCAAATGAGTTAAATTCATGACTAAGATGATGGATTCCTTTGGATGGTTTTGTGATGCTAATCGGCCACTAATGAGAGATATTTTGAGATGTTTCTTTGCCTATTTTGAAGGAGGAAATTCTGCCATGAGTGAAGAAAACAAAAGGGGACATTAAGGGGATGTGATGGAAATGTCCCTTGGCTTGTTGTGTGTGATGGATTCAGCCTTTAGTGTCTAAGGTCAAGGGTGGGGAATTGTTGGGTTTAAAAGGAGATATTCCCTATTTTTGTGTAAGGAATTTTGGCCCTATATGGTAAGAAATGACAAGGAAAGATCATGGGTGCAAGGATGTTAAATAAGTCAACAAAAGGACAAACTTTCACTATTCAACTTTATGACTTCTATCCTGATTGTGAGAAAGGTGATTTCTCATTGCTTATAGTTGAAAAGGGGCCTGATTGTTAGATATCCGGGAGCATCCATGAAGACCTTCCGTAGGCCACCAAAGGAAAGGCGGATCGGGAGAATAAGGCCGAAGTGTGACAAAGTTATTTGGGTTAAATTCGCTACGTTGCCCTATCTCAAAGCCCAAACCGACACCGTGGTTGCCCTACACCCCCCTAGGCCGAACCTGATATATATCCGGGAGCATGCCCGAAGACTCTCCGTAGCTCGCCAAGGGATAGACGGATCGGGGGAATAAAGCCCAAGTGTGGTGACATTAATTGGGTTGAAAGTTCTCCATTTTCCTGCCTTAGAACCCAACCCAACACCATGGTTGTCCTACACCCACCCTAGGCTGAGCCCACACTTCCCATACCTTCCCTAAACATCCAAAATATCTCCTTTTCAAAATAAAGTTTTCCCTACTCTTATTAGAACCCAACCTTTTTATTTGTTGTTATTTTCCTTCTTTTAAGCCTTTTAATAAACCAGTAAAAACCTCTCTTCCTTCCTTTCATTCCCTGCCCAAATAAACCTCACAATCCCAACACAACACCCACAAAAAGCCAAAACCATGACCCACCTCCAGCCCCTACTTCCTGCCCATGTTTTTCCCTCACAATAACCCAAAGCCATAACTCCAAAACACCCACAACGAATACCCAGCCCTGTCCCCTTTTAATGACCAAAAACAACCCTCGATTCTTACCCAAATAATACCCACAAAACCCAGGAAAACAACCACTACAATCCTAAAACCCAAAACCCCACAATCCCCAGCCCCATCTCTGATTTTATTCCACTAAGGAGACAAGAATGAGTGGCCAATACCCCATGCCTTGGAAGAGATAGTTGCAAGGAAGCTTCCCTAAGCTTACATTCAATGTATTGTGAATTATCTCCCCCTTCCCCTGCCTATATAACTCAGGCCTTATGGCCATTGTAGAACCATCTTTGAATATTGAAAACCATTTACTCTTTGAGTATTATTAAAATAGTGTGATGCTATTTTAGCCAAATTCCTAATTCTATATCTTTAGAGTGGTTATCTTAAGTGTGAGTTTTAGGTTCTAGATATTTGATTAAGTGTGTCATATCTTAATTAAATTCTAGATTCAAACCCCAAGTTAGGATAAGAGTGTGTAATATCTCTTAAACACCAACTTGGTTTATCCATCCCTGATTTTCTCCCATCTCATACCTCCCCATTTCTCCTCTTAATCTTACTCTTTTCTTCCATTAAAAATACCCAAAAGAACTCCTTCATCATCCCCGTATTTTTCCAGCCATTCCCCACACAAACACCATCATTTCGTTCCCAGAAATCTGTCAAAATAATCGATTACCATTGATAACAATCGATTATCAGTCCTCTTTTGAAACACCCGCAGGGATCAATAATCGATTATCCTTTCCAGATAATCGACTATCACCTTCCCCAGAAATCTGCAGCCCTAAATAATCGATTATCACCATACCAATAATCGATTATCAATCCCTCCTGAAAATCCAAGAAGCTGCACCATCTGACAATCGATTATCTAAGATAGACAATCGATTATCCTCTTATCCTGAAAACAAAAGGCTTTGTTTCTTGAGTTTGAACTTAATACCGTCAACCCGGAGCTGAGATATAACATTTGGTATCAGAGCCTCTTGTTCCTACATCCCAAAGGACCAAGAACACACTTCCACTCTTTCTCATTTCCTTCATCCTCATTTCAGCCAAAACATGTCTCACACCCCCCAAAACATTACTAGGGAAGATTTGGTTGCATCCAATGCCGAACTCAAAGCTCAAGTTGAGTATTTGGCCAAACAAGTGGCTCAACTCACCAAGTTGAAAATGAGCATGGTCCACACTCCAGAGGAAAGTGAAGATGAGCAAGAAGAAGACGTCCAATCAGGAATTCCTTCTCCCACCATAAGGAGAAACAACCAAGAGAAGTCTTCCTCTGATTTCAAGGTTGAAATCCCAACCTTTGATGGCAAGGACGACCCCGATGATTTCATCGAATGGTTAGAAACGGTTGAACGCGCCTTTGACTATGCCTAAGTTCCGGAAGACAAGAAGGTCAAGTTGATAGCCTTGAAGTTTAGAGGCTATGCTTCCACGTGGTGGGCTAACACTACCACCAAACGCAGAAGAGAAGGAAAACCCGTCGTGAGAATGTGGACAAAGATGATGGCCCTTTTGAAGAAGAAGTTTATCCCCACTCACTATGTGAGGGAGAACTATGCTAGGCTTCAACACTTGAGGCAAGGCAACCGGTCCGTAGAGGAGTACAACCGAGAGTTCGAGGAACTCTTGATGAGGTGTGACCTTCAAGAGAACGATTCACAAACGTTTGTGAGGTACCTATTTGGCCTAAACACCCAAATAGCCAACACCGTGGAGCTGCAAACGTTCGAAAGTCTTGAAGAGCTAACTAAGTTAGCGTTGAAAGTGGAAGCCCAACTCAAGAAAGGTAAGGCCCATTTGAACCGAACATCTACCCCGTATCAACACCCAATCAACTCCTCTCCAAACAGTCCACACGCCACCCCACAAGATGCCCAAAAGCCCACGCCCACTTCATTCCAAAACTCCAGGCCCGTTCACCCCACTTCCCCGCCAAACCCATCCACCCCTTCAAAACCAAGTTCGTCAAATAGCCGAATTCAAAAATGTTTTCGTTGCCAAGGGATTGGTCACTACGCTAGTGAGTGTCCCAATAAAAAGCTCATGGCTATCATCGAGATGGATGACGAAGAGATTAACCCGTCTTGGGTTAATGAAGAAAGAGAAGAAGAAGAAGAGATAATTGGCCCGGACGAAGGAGAGCTATTGGTCGTTCAAAAGACCAAGAACCTAGAGGCTTCTAGAAATGATCACTCACCCAGGGAGAGTATTTTTCGTAATCTTTGCACCATAAACGAAAAGCTTTGTTCGATGATCATTGATAGCGGGAGTCGTGCCAACCTTGTCTCAAAAACAACAGTGGAAAGGCTCAATCTAGAGACGTTGCCGCATCCCGAGCCATATGAGATTCATTGGTTGAATCTAGATGAAGGAGCACGTGTGAAGACACGAAGTTTGGTTTCATTTCGTGTAGGACCGTCTTACCACGATACGGTTTGGTGCGATGTGATTCCCATGAAAGCTTGTCATCTCCTACTCGGGAGACCATGGTTATATGATCGGCGAGTTTCCTATGATGGCTTTACCAACTCGTATTCATTCTTCTTGAATACTAGGAGAATCACTCTTTCCCCAATAGTACCATCCAACAAGCTGCCCGAAACACCGCCCCCATCCGTGCTTGCCATGTTTGCCTACCACGAATCTAAAGAGTCACCATATGATTCTTTGCTTGAGCAAAACCAGCTGTTGGGCCTCTCTAAAGACCCCCTACCCGACCACTTCTGTGAAAAGGAAAGCCTCGGGGGCAAACCGACACTAACGGCTTTTAATGCCAACACTTTTTTGTTTAATTTGCATGTCATTCACAAAGGCACAGGTGTGAGAGAGAACACGTCCTCAAGGTGTTCTAGAGATAAAGATAGATTACCACATCCAAACCCCGAAGATGAGCGTGAAGAAAAGCCGAGTTTGAGGGCAAACTCTTTCGAAGAAGGGAAGGATGATATATATCCGGGAGCATGCCCGAAGAATCTCCGTAGCCCGCCAAGGGATAGACGGATCGGGGGAATAAAGCCCAAGTGTGGTGACATTAATTGGGTTGAAAGTTCTCCATTTTCCTGCCTTAGAACCCAACCCAACACCATGGTTGTCCTACACCCACCCTAGGCTGAGCCCACACTTCCCATACCTTCCCTAAACATCCAAAATATCTCCTTTTCAAAATAAAGTTTTCCCTACTCTTATTATAGCCATGGCCGAAAATAAGAGTGTGTAAACCAAAACCTTTTTATTTGTTGTTATTTTCCTTCTTTTAAGCCTTTTAATAAACCAGTAAAAACCTCTCTTCCTTTCTTTCATTCCCTGCCCAAATAAACCTCACAATCCCAACACAACACCCACAAAAAGCCAAAACCATGACCCACCTCCAGCCCCTACTTCCTGCCCATGTTTTTCCCTCACAATAACCCAAAGCCATAACTCCAAAACACCCACAAATAATACCCAGCCCTGTCCCCTTTTAATGACCAAAAACAACCCTCGATTCTTACCCAAATAATACCCACAAAACCCAGGAAAACAACCACTACAATCCTAAAACCCAAAACCCCACAATCCCCAGCCCCATCTCTTATTTTATTCCACTAAGGAGACAAGAATGAGTGGCCAATACCCCATGCCTTGGAAGAGATAGTTGCAAGGAAGCTTCCCTAAGCTTACATTCAATGAATTGTGAATTATCTCCCCCTTCCCCTGCCTATATAACTCAGGCCTTATGGCCATTGTAGAACCATCTTTGAATATTGAAAACCATTTACTCTTTGAGTATTATTAAAATAGTGTGATGCTATTTTAGCCAAATTCCTAATTCTATATCTTAAGAGTGGTTATCTTAAGTGTGAGTTTTAGGTTCTAGATATTTGATTAAGTGTGTCATATCTTAATTAAATTCTAGATTCAAACCCCAAGTTAGGATAAGAGTGTGTAATATCTCTTAAACACCAACTTGGTTTATCCATCCCTGATTTTCTCCCATTTCATACCTCCCCATTTCTCCTCTTAATCTTACTCTTTTCTTCCATTAAAAATACCCAAAAGAACTCCATCATCCCCGTATTTTCCAGCCATTCCCCACACAAACACCATCATTTCATTCCCAGAAATCTGTCAAAATAATCGATTACCATTGATAACAATCTATTATCAGTCCTCTTTTGAAACACCCGCAGGGATCAATAATCGATTATCCTTTCCAGATAATCGACTATACCTCTTCCCCAGAAATCTGCAGCCCTAAATAATCAATTATCACCATACCAATAATCGACTATCAATCCCTCCTGAAAATTCAAGAAGCTGCACCATCTGACAATCGATTCTCTAAGATAGACAATCGATTATCCTCTTATCTTGAAAACAAAAGGCTTTGTTTCTTGAGTTTGAACTTAATACCGTCAAACCCGGAGCTAAGATATAACAGAACCAACACCCCACCCAACCCTGAACATCCAAAAACATTTCCTTTTTCAAAATAAAGTTTTTCCTACTCTTATTTTAACCCCTAGCCAAAAATAAGAATGTGTGAACCAAAACCTTTTATTTGTTGTTATTTTCTTTCTCTTAAGCCTTTCCAATAAACAAATAAAACCCTCTCTCCTTCCTTTATTTCCTGGCCAATTAAACCTCACAATCCCAACATAAACACCCACAAAAGGCCAAAACCCTGACCCACCACTAGCCACTCATTCATGCCCATGTTTCCCTCACAATAACCCAAGCCCATATGTCCAAAACCACCCCTAATATTGCCCAGCCATGTACCCTTTTATTGGCCAAACACAACCCCTCATTTTTACCCAAATAATAGCCTTAAAACCCAGGAAACAACTACTACAAACCAAAGCTCAAAACCCCCACAACACCAGCCCCATCCCTAAATTTTATCCCACTTTGGAGACATGATTCAATGAGTGTTACCCCATACTTTGGAAGTGGATGTTGCTAGAAAGTTTCCTAATGTCTACATTCAATGTATTGTGCTTTTCTTCCCCCTTTCCCCTGCCTATATAACTCAGGCCTATGGCTATTGTAAGATATCTTTAAATAATAAACTTTGTTACTCTTTGAGTATATTAAAATAGTGTGATGCTATTTTAGCCAAATTCCTAATCCTATATCTTAAGAGTGGTTATCTTAAGTGTGAGTTTTAGGTTCTAGATATTTAAATAAGTGTGTAATATCTTATTTGAATTCTAGATTCAAACCCCAAGTTAGGCTAAGAGTGTGTAATATCTCTTAAACACTAACTTGGTTTATCCATCCCTGATTTTCTTCCATTTCTTATCTCCCCATTTCTCCTCTTAACCTTACTCTTTTATTCCATTAAAATACCCCAAAGAACTCCTTCATCATCTCCATATATTTCCAAGCCATTCCCCCACAAAACACTCTTCTTCATGCCTAGAAGTCTGTCAAATAATCGATTATCCTTTGAGGCAATCGATTATCAGCCCTCCGTAAAAAGATCTGCAGCCTTCAACAGTCGACTGTCTTCCTTAGACAATCGACTATTAGCTTCCCCAGAAATTCTGCAGCCCTTAATAGTTGACTGTCACCTTCTGGTCAATCGATTAACAACCTCTCCTGAAAACTTCCGAAAATTCTCCCGAGAAACTGAAGCACCTATTAATCGACTATCACGATTGTGATAATCGACTATCTGGCCTTCCTGAAGTTTGAAGGCTGTTCTAGTTTTGCTTCCAATTCCTTCTAATCCTGCCCTCAAGTTACTTACATGATAAGACCCCCGGTTCGGGTATAACATATGGTATCAGAGCTCATTGTTTCAACATCCCTAAGGGCCACATACACTTCCATACTCCTTACTCCCTCCCTTCGCTATTTCCAGCCACAGCCACCCCCCAAAACACCTCCTTAGAGTCCACCCTCCTTCTCCATTTTCTTTCTTCATTCTTTCACTTCAAGCATGTCTCACTCCTCTCAAACTATCACCAAAGAATACCTGGTTGCATCAAATGCTAAGCTCAAAGCTCAAGTTGAATTCTTGGCAAAGCAAGTGGCACAACTTACCAAGTTCAAGATGAACATGGTGAAAACCCCGGAGGAAAGCGAAGATGAGCAAGAAGAAGATGTCCAATCAAAAGTTCCTTCTCCCACTGTTATATATCCGGGAGCGTGCCCGAAGACTTTCCGTAGCCCACAAAGGGAAAGACAGATCAGGGGAGTAAAGCCCAAGTGTGGTGACATTAATTGCGTTGAAACTACTCCATTTTCATGTGTTGGAACCCAACCCAACACCATGATTGTCCTACACCCACCCTAGGCCGAACCCACACTCCCCATACCTTTCCCAAACATCCAAAAATATTTCTTTTTCAAAATAAAGTTCTCCTACACTTATTTTTAGCAAATGGCCAAAAATAAGAGTGTGTAAACCAAAACCTTTTGTTTATTGTTATTTCCCTTCTTTTAAGCCTCTTATTAAACAAATAAAACCCTCCTTTTATTCCATTCATCCCCTGCCCAAAATACACTTCACAACCCCAACACAACACATACAAAGAGCCAAAATCCTGACCCACCACCAGCCCCTACTTCCTACCCATGTCCCTCACAAATAACTCAAACGCATAAGTCCAAAAACCACCCAAGATATTACCCATCCCTGCCCCTCTTTATTGGCCAAAACAACCCCCAATCTTAACCAAATAGTAGCCACAAAACCCAGGAAAACAACCACTACCAACCAAACCTCAAAACCCCACAACCCCAACCCCATCCTTGATTTTATCCCACTAAGGAGACAGGTTTGAATGAAGAATGCCCCATGCTTTGGAAGTGGATGTTGCTAGGAAGCTTCCTCATGTTCACATTCAATGTATAGTGTGTGTTATCCCCCTGCCTATATAATCAGGCCATATGGCCATTGTAAAACCAATCTTTTGAATATTAAAATCCCTATTACTCTTTGAGTATTAATAAAATAGTGTGATGCTACTTTAGCCAAATTCCTAATTCTATATCTTAAGACTGGTTATCTTAAGTGTGAGTTTTAGGTTCTAGATATTTGATTAAGTGTGTCATATCTTAATTAAATTCTAGATTCAAACCCCAAATGAGGATAAGAGTGTGTAATATCTCTTAACACCAACTTGGTTTTATCCATCATTATTTTCTATCCATTTCTTTTCCCACCATTTATATCCTTAATCCCCTTTCTTTCCTCATATTGAAAATACCAAAAGAACTCTTTCATCATCCCCATATATCTCCAGCCATCCCCCACACAAAACATCCTTCTCCCTGCCCAGATTTCTACCTGACAGTCGATTATCATTTCACAACAATCGACTAACGCTGCCCACAGAAGTCCTGCAGTCACCAACAGTCGATTATCACCTTTGTGTAAGTCGACTATCTCACCCCTCAGGACTTTCTCGGCGTTTGCTGCAAAGCCCAATAATCGAGTATCAACTATTGATAGTCGACTATCTGGTCCCTCTGAATTCTCTTCGCCTAAACCAAACAACCAATAATCGATTATCACAATTGTGACAATCGACTATCTGGCATTCCTGAAGTTTAAAGGCTGTTCTAGTTTTCTACCAATTCCTCCGTAATCCCTCCCTCAAATTATCTACATGATAAGACCCCGGGTTCGGGTATAACACCCACCATGAGAAGAAACAACCAAGAGAAATCTTCCTCTAACTTCAAGGTTGAAATACCAACCTTCGATGGAAAAGATGACCCGGATGATTTCATCGAATGGTTAGAGACGATTGAACGCGCCTTTGACTATACCGAAGTGCCGGAGGACAAGAAGGTCAAACTTGTGGCCTTAAAATTCAGAGGCTACGCATCTACGTGGTGGACTAACACTACCACCAAGCGCAAAAGAGAAGACAAGGCTGCTGTTAAAACATGGACCAAGATGAGAGCTTTATTGAAGAAGAAGTTCATTCCCACTCATTATATAAGGGAAAACTTTGCTAGCCCTCAAACTTTTGAGAGCCTTAAAGAGTTAACCAAGTTAGCACTTAAGGTGGAAGCCCAACTCAAGAAGGGCAAATCTTCTTTGAGCCGTGGCAATTCTTCCTACCCTAGTACATCAAATTCCACCCCCCCCCCCCCTTGCTGCCCAAAACCCCACAGATCCCTCCCCTCAAAATCCTAAAACCGTGCACCCTATTTCCTCACCCAGTGCTCCTCCTCTTTCAAAACCAAGTTCATCAAGTAGCCGAGTCCCAAAGTGTTTTCGTTGCCAAGGCGTTGGTCACTATGCTAGTGACTGTCCAAACAAGAAGATCATGGCTATTTTTGAATGTGAAGAAGAAGAAATGAATCCATTTTGGGTTCAAGGAGAGCCGAACGAAGAAGAAGTTGTTGGTCCCGATGAAGGTGAACTTTTGATCATTCAAAAGACCATTAGTCATGCGGCTGCCCAGGATGATACCACACACCGAGAGAGTATTTTTCATACTCGTTGCACCATTCAAAAGAAGGTGTGTTCAATGATCATTGATAGCGGGAGTAGTGCCAACGTTGTTTCCAAAACAGCGGTGGAAAAGCTCAATTTAAAGGTGATGCCACATCCGAAGCCTTATGAGATTCAATGGTTGAATCTTAACGAAGGGATACGTGTGAATACACGTAGCTTGGTTTCCTTTAGCATGGGTCAATCCTTTCATGATGACGTATTGTGTGATGTGATACCCTTGAGAGCTTGTCATATTCTCCTCGGGAGGCCCTGGTTATATGATCGGAGAGTTACCTACAAGGGTTTCACCAACTCGTATTCATTTGTGATGGGTACAAGGAGAATCACTCTTACCATGTTAATACCATCTACCCTACTGCACCAAGCACAAACTCCATCCATACTCTCCATTTCTATCAAGTCCGAAATTCCAAAGCCCAAAGAGTCACTCCATGAACAAGTTCTTGAGCCAAATCAGCCCTCAGGCCTCTTTGATGATTCTCCACCCAAACCCCTCCTTGAAAGGGGAAACAATGGAGTTTTGTTACTACTAACGGCCTTTGGTGCCAATCTCTTTGTGTTTAATTTGTTGTGAAGTCATGAAGAAATACAAGGAAGAAAGAACACTTATTCTAAGTGTTCAAGAAGACATTTGCAAATTTTCATTCTCCGAGAATGGAGACACATGATGGAAGGTTTTGATGCAATCAAGTTCAACTCCAGCCCCTATGAAGAGCTTAAAAACAATTTGAGTTTGAGGGCAAACTCTTTCGAAGAAGGGGAGGAAGTTAGATATCCGGGAGCATCCACGAAGACCTTCCGTAGGCCACCAAAGGAAAGGCGGATCGGGAGAATAAGGCCGAAGTGTGACAACGTTATTTGGGTTTAATTCGCTACGTTGCCCTATCTCAAAGCCCAAACTGACACCGTGGTTGCCCTACATCCCCCCTAGGCCGAACCAACACCCCACCCAACCCTGAACATCCAAAAACATTTCATTTTTCAAAATAAAGTTTTTCCTACTCTTATTTTAGCCCTTAGCCAAAAATAAGAATGTGTGAACCAAAACCTTTTGTTTGTTGTTATTTTCCTTCTCTTAAGCCTTTCCAATAAACAAATAAAACCCTCTCTCCTTCCTTTATTTCCTGGCCAATTAAACCTCACAATCCCAACATAAACACCCACAAAAGGCCAAAACCCTGACCCACCACTAGCCACTCATTCCTGCCCATGTTTCCCTCACAATAACCCAAACCCATATGTCCAAAACCACCCCTAATATTGCCCAGCCATGTACCCTTTTATTGGCCAAACACAACCCCTCATTTTTTCCTAAATAATAGCCTTAAAACCCAAGAAACAACCACTACAAACCAAAGCTCAAAACCCCCACAACCCCATCCCTGAATTTTATCCCACTTTGGAGACATGATTCAATGAGTGTTACCCCATACTTTGGAAGTGGATGTTGCTAGGAAGTTTCCTAATGTCTACATTCAATGTATTGTGCTTTTCTTCCCCCTTTCCCCTACCTATATAACTCAGGCCTATGGCTATTGTAAGATATCTTTGAATAATAAACTTTGTTACTCTTTGAGTATATTAAAATAGTGTGGTGCTATTTTAGCCAAATTCCTAATCCTATATCTTAAGAGTGGTTATCTTATATGTGAGTTTTAGGTTCTAGATATTTAAATAAGTGTGTAATATCTTATTTGAATTCTAGATTCAAACCCCAAGTTAGGCTAAGAGTGTGTAATTTCTCTTAAACACCAACTTGGTTTATCCATCCCTGAACATCCAAAAACATTTCATTTTTCAAAATAAAGTTTTTCCTACTCTTATTTTAGCCCTTAGCCAAAAATAAGAATGTGTGAACCAAAACCTTTTGTTTGTTGTTATTTTCCTTCTCTTAAGCCTTTCCAATAAACAAATAAAACCCTCTCTCCTTCCTTTATTTCCTGGCCAATTAAACCTCACAATCCCAACATAAACACCAACAAAAGGCCAAAACCCTGACCCACCACTAGCCACTCATTCCTGCCCATGTTTCCCTCACAATAACCCAAACCCATATGTCCAAAACCACCCCTAATATTGCCCAGCCATGTACCCTTTTATTGGCCAAACACAACCCCTCAATTTTACCGAAATAATAGCCTTAAAACCCAGGAAACAACCACTAAAAACCAAAGCTCAAAACCCCCACAACCCCAGCCCCATCACTGAATTTTATCCCACTTTGGAGACATGATTCAATGAGTGTTACCCCATACTTTGGAAGTGGATGTTGCTAGGAAGTTTCCTAATGTCTACATTCAATGTATTGTGCTTTTCTTCCCCCTTTCCCCTGCCTATATAACTCAGGCCTATGGCTATTGTAAGATATCTTTGAATAATAAACTTTGTTACTCTTTGAGTATATTAAAATAGTGTGGTGCTATTTTAACCAAATTCCTAATCCTATATCTTAAGAGTGGTTATCTTATGTGTGAGTTTTAGGTTCTAGATATTTAAATAAGTGTGTAATATCTTATTTGAATTCTAGATTCAAACCCCAAGTTAGGCTAAGAGTGTAATATCTCTTAAACACCAACTTGGTTTATCCATCCCTGATTTTCTTCCATTTCTTATCTCCTCATTTCTCCTCTTAACCTTACTCTTTTCTTCCATTAAAATACCCCAAAGAACTCCTTCATCATCTCCATATATTTCCAAGCCATTCCCCCACAAAACACCCTTCTTCCTGCCTAGAAGTCTGTCAAATAATCGATTATCCTTTGAGGCAATCGATTATCAGCCCTCCGTAAAAACATCTGCAGCCTTCAACAATCGACTGTCTTCCTTAGACAATCGACTATCAACTTCCACAGAAATTCTGCAGCCCTCAATAGTCGACTGTCACCTTCTGGTCAATCGATTAACAACCTCTCCTGAAAACTTTCGAAAATTCTCCTGAGAAACTGAAGCACCTGTTAATCGACTATCACGATTG